>APFE030766631.1:93670-110646 GCA_000404065.3 Pinus taeda | reverse complement strand
TTTCGATATTCTAATTCATATTGGTAGGGTAGGTAAATAATATTAATAAAATATTTCATGAATACCCAAATTAATAATAAAATATTTCATCGATACCCAAATTAATAATAAAATATTTCACGGATATCCAAATTAAACAATTTAAAATTATTTTAGGTGTGTATATTTGAAGGATTTTGATTGGTTTACATATTATGACATGGAAATTATGTGAAAATTTCATGGGTAATTTTAGGCTAAAATTTCCTCTAATGGATGATCTAAAATTCTTTGATCCCAATGTCATGCAACATGTCATTCCAATGAAACAACAAAACCAAACCCTTTCAGCAAAAAATAAGGAAGATGCACCCTAGTTTAGATCCTAATGTTAATGTTGAACTGAAAAAATTGATTACAGACTAAATAATCTTCCCTCGTCGTCAGACCCAATGGGTTGCCAATCTGGTACATGTTAGGAAGAATAATAGAGATATTCATTTATGTTAGTTTCCAAAATATGAACCAATCCTCTGATAAGGATAATCATCCTATTCCACCCATGGAATAGATCTCGTAGCATATTTCTAGCTCTAAAATTTTATCCTTATTGGATGGTTTTTCAAGGTACAACCAAGTTATGATTTCATCTATTGATCAACTAAAAAACACATTCAAAACTCCATGGGGAACCTTTGCGTACAAGAATATGCCTTTCAAACTCGTTAATTCTGGGGCAACCTTCCAAAGGGAAATGCATATTTATTTTTATGGCTTGATTAATGAATCAATTGTATTTATTTGTATGATGTCATCATGTTTAAAAAAAGGACACCTAACCACATATCTCACTTGAGAAACATATTTGAGAGATGTAGAAAATTTGGCATTTCCCTTAATCCTAAAAATACTATTTTCTCTATCATTAAGGGAAAAATACTTGATTTTGTTGTATCTAATAATGGAATGGTGATAGGTCCTGAATGAACCCAAGAAAATTGCTAGCTTGTCACATCCTACTTGTAAAAAATGAATGTAATCCTTTCTCACAAAAATTAACTTTGTTAGGAGAATAATTCCAAGTTTCTCAGTGATAGTGAGACCACTACAAAATCTGGTCAAGAAAAAATATGTCTTTAAGTGGGGATACCAAGCAAGGGAAGCCTCTTAAATCATCAAGCAAGCCATTTTTGAAGCTCCTACTTTGATGAGTCTCGATTTCACCAATTTGGCCTATATACCTTTGCTTATGATACTACATATGTTATTTTTCTCAACTAAAAGAACAATCATAACAATGAAATTCCTATCACCTTCTTGATCTATGCTTTTAAAGGGGGAAAACTCAAATATTTAGTAGTAGAGAAACAAACTTTCATTATCTTCAAGGGAGTAAAACATTTCAGAACTTGTCTACTGAAATTTAAGATGAAAACAATTGTCCCTTATGCAACAGTGAGAAATTTGTTGGTTTAAAAACATCTCAGTGAGAAAAGAGCACATTGGATGATAGCCTTCAAGAGTATGATATCAAAATTAAACCTGCACAAATTGTTAGAGGTCAATGTCTGTATAAGTTGGTTGCGAACTTTGTTAATTTTCCAAATGAAAATTCCTATTTAGATAATAAAATTTCTATTCAAGATGAAATTTTATGCACTCCATCTAATTTTGATTCTTGGTACATTGACATAAAATTCTTTTTGATACATGGCACACCTCGATGCAAAGAAAATATGAGCACTTTGATTAAAATCATGTCCTTTTCAGTTGATAAATAATATTCATTTTTGGAAAAATTATGGAGTATTACTTCATTGTTTAGAACATAAATATTTTAAGAAAATTTAAATTAATTGCATTCTAGACCTGCTCGTAGTCATCATGGTGGAGAAACCACTACACAAAAGGTGTTAAAGGCTTGCTACTATTGACCCACTCTATTTAGAGACACTCATGCCCTCACCCGAAAGTGTAAAATCTACCAAAAAAATACTGGTAGGATTAAAAACCTATGTTTCTCCTACAACCTGTTGCAGTCAATGCTCCTTTTCAATAGTGGGGCTTAGACATCATTGGTCCTGTGAACCCTGCCTCATCTCTCCAACATAAGTTTATTATAAAAGGAATTGATTATTTCACAAGATGGGTGGAAGAGGCTCCTCTTCGGGTGGTAAACACAAATAAGGTAATATCATTTCTAGAAACTAATATTATCACTCGATTTGGTGTTTCAAAATGACTTTTTTTATAATGCATCCTATTTCTCTTCTCTTTATGTTAATACATTCACTCTATAAAAAAGGGACCAAAATTAAATATTCAGTAAACTATTACCCTCAGGTTAATGGGCTTATTGAATCAACAAACAAAAATTTGATCAAAATATTGAAAAGAACTGTTGTTGATAATCGTAAGAACTAGCACACAACCGTGTTTAATGAATTATGGGCTAATAAGGTCACCCTAAAATCTTCCATTGGAAACTCACCCTTTTTCCTTGTGTATGGGAGAGAGGCCATACTTCCTCCTAATATATTTATTCCTTCATTACAGTTACCACAAAAAGTACAATAAACTGAATGTACTACCATGTAGACCATAATCAATGCCCTAGAAGAGAGAGAGAAAGCCAAGAAAAATCTTGATGAACATCGACAAATTGTTAGGCGTTAGTTTGATGATAATTCCTCTTCTGACAGAAACTTTGAAGTATGTGATTTAGTACTTAAGTGGGGCAAAATACACAAGGAAAAGAGATAGCATACGAAGTTTCAGAAGTTGTGCTTGGGCTCTTTAATTATTACAAAAAATATTGGGCCTAGTATTTTTCAATTGCAAACTTTGGAGGGGTAATATGAATCCCATCTAGTCAATGGACAACTTCTGAAAAAGTATTTTTCTTGATTCCATTTGGGGAATTTTATTTTGTAAATATTTCATTTCAAGCTCATATTTTTCTTTGTGTTTTGGTTTGAGTTGTTTTTGTTGTTTGATTTTTCTTGATTTTGGCTTCATTTTGTGTGATTTTTCTTAACTTTGTCTACTATAATCACTTGGGAAAGAATTTTTTTTTCCTTAAACACTATTATTCATGAAATATTTTGAAAAGATGTCTCTATACTTCTAATTGAATTCTCTCCGATTCTGGTAATCTGTAACTTAAATTTCTTAAAATTACCTGTATATCACTGTCATTTATCTTGAAACATATTCTTAAATGTTTATCATTTTATTAGGGCATTCATATTACAACAATTATGTTTGGGAAAATATGATTAACCAGTCAAAATAAATGGTTGTGATCAAATTCTTCTGCCATCCTTTCTCTTAAGGAGTATTCAGACTCACTTCATATATATATGATACTTTGTTTTGAAAATTAATTAAATGAAACAAGGTTTTTTGTATAAGCAATTAGTCAAAGGATATGAGTTCTCATCATGAGTTGACCTACCATGATCATAAATCCTTATGAAATGTCATTACCATATATGGTCACCATGTCAGGGTAATGGCTTTCAGTTGTAAAAATGAAGGACGAGAGGTCTCATCATGAACCGACCTACCCATTTTCGTAAGCTTTGTGAATGGAATTGTAGATAGCCGGTCACTAAGACAAAACAATGGCCTTTCTCTAATTCTCTAGAATTCAAAAAATGTAAAATTCTAACATATGGGAGACATGCATCTGGAAAATGGTTAAAGTGTATCTTTGTAGAGGCTATGAAGGCTTGTTGGCAACAATGGTCATACCTATGGTATTGAAGTTACTTTTTTAATACCATCAACTATATGGTTAATTCATACTTCATATGATTTATTACTGTTGATCATTATTGTCCTTGTAGGCAAAAATAGACATGCTCTTTTGTATCAATTTCTTGATTATGGTGGTGATTATGCAAAAAATTCATTAATAGTTTGACTAAATCATCATTATTATTTGAATTGGAGATAAAAGTCTTTTAATTTATTTAATTTGAGCATCTTATTTTTATTTCCCTGATTTCAATAGAGATAATTGATTCACTAAACCAATCACCATTTATTGGCTTGAAATGGGCCCCTTATTCTTTATATTATATTTTTGAGTATTTGATCATCTTATTGATTTTGGACATCATTTTTTATAACTCCTTGCAAAGCATAATACCATAGAAAATATTTACTTCGTGTGAGCTTGATTTGAGCCTTGAATCAACTTTCCAACATGTTTCCTTTTCTTGGTTCCATGTTCTTTTCATATTATTTTCAATACAATTCATAATGTTGTTTTCACCGTAAATTAGTGTTTGACCTTTGGATTTCATAAAAGGATAAATTAACTTATGTTTTTATCACTTTTTATCTTATATCGATATCACTATTTTATGTTGCTAAACGTTAATAGGGATTGACCTTTGGTAAATGCATCGAAATTTATGTATAATACATATAATGTTTCAGAGTAACTCTATAGTTATATGTTTCCGGCCCCCTTTTCCACTATGAGTGAAACTTATTACTATGGAAACCTATGCATTTGGTGGTTCATTGATAATGTTTATTGGATCAAAATGTTTAATTTATCACGTGTATCTTTATGTTGATGAATCAAATTATCCGCGGTCATGTCGTTATATATTACACAAGGTTGGGAGTTAATTCATTGATTGGTTCATTGGTTATGTGGAAATATTAGTAGTTACGTAGCACATTAAATTCTTGACATGTGGACTAGGGTTATGATGAAATATCTTGAGCTTTGATTTGTTTCATTATCACTATGAACTTGTTTTATTATATCCATGTACTGCTAATACATATTCCCTCATATCATTTCAAACTACCTCATATCCAAGGCCTTTATAGATTATGTATATTGTCATTTGTTTTTCATTCAAAACCCTACCCTAGTTGTTTCACAGAGGTTCTTAGAATTTCATTTTGCATATTTGCAAACCCTAACCAGTTCTGTTATTGCTCTTTTATTGATACTTTGGTCAAATTATTTTCCATATCCCTATGAATAATTTGGGCACATTTTCATGGCTCTTGTTATAATATTTGAGCCCATTGGAAGTGAAATTGTTGAGGTTTATGAGGAATACTCAGGCTTATTCAAGAAAGTGGGTTGATGGGAGTTTATATAGCCTTTCAAGGAACATAATACTGGGTTGGTAAATGTGTTTTCACAAAATCACAATGGTAAAGTCATGTGAGTTAGCGATGTGGAGATTTGAGTGAATGTGAATTTCATTATAGAGGCTACAAAGCTTCCTATAGAAGGTGAATTCTAGTCAAAGAATTTTCCAGTTAAGGAGAGTCATGTGACAAATTCTTTCTCTCAAAGAAAACCACATACAATATAAAAGGTACTCATGTGAACTCATTGAAACCCAAGTGGCATGATCCAATTTTTTTTTTGCTAGATAATATATAATGTGTGAAGGATGATATGGTCTAGTGTTGTTTTACCATTTTATGTTGCTTATGGTTTTCTTAGGCTATAAGTTGAATCTACCTATTATTTGCACAAAAGCCTTATGTAAATGTCTAAATTTTATAAAGGGGTTTTAAGAACCCTGATCGTAGCCTATTTAATTATGGATTAATCAAAATATTGGTTGAATTTGGATTAAACCAGTTAGGGGATTGATGGGATGTTTTTCTATGTCAAAATAATTTCATCAAACCCTCAGAGAATTCTCACAAGAAAATCTCACCATTGGTTGAGAAAATTAATCAGGGTTTCCATGAACATGTCTCAAAAGCTCTCGCCTCTCCACCTTGGCTAGAAAACCCTAGCTCTCCATCTTCAATGGTTACATCGTATGGCTTGAAACAAGATCCTATTGATTCGGCTCCTACCTAAAGTACTTGAAGCATTTCCAAAAGGATTAGAGTGGAATGTTTTGAGAAATACCCTGACCCAACTCTTGTAGGAAATCTATAGACTCAGTCAAATGACTTTGTGCATTTTGACCATTGTGAACCTACAAATGACATAGTCGAATGTGAGAAAATAATGATTTTATCAACTTAGGTTAAAAGTAAAATATTGGCCAAAATGATTTCTAGAGCTAAAAGAAACAGGCCTAGGAAGAAATCATCTCTAGTTGTTCATATATTTGATCTTGAAGGGTATTCACTGGAATAGGAAAATCCCAAAGTTGACCCTGTCGAAGGTTGTGTAGAAATTCCTTGTAGATTCAAATGGCTAATTGTAATATGCTAAAACAATAGACTTGAATCCACTCTAGTCATCATCGGAAACAATTAAACAATTGTCAAATCACGAGGCATACAAGAGAAAGAATTCAATCAACACATTACACAATGATTTCCTCGGGAAATCCACAACTAAGAACCCCTTCTATCTATATATTTCATTAGTAAAAAAATATGAGAAGATTACAATACTTTTCTTAAGCCCAAACAACCTCAGGACTATCTATATATATCTCACTCCTTCCTAGACAAGACCGAGCCAATACTTAACCAATTTTTTGCTTGCCCAAGTCCCTATTTCCATGTGTTTTTCCTTGGAAATTACCCCCCTTTTAATTAGGGAAATTTCTCAATTGGAATTGTGCAATCCTCATAGGCCTTCCTCTGACTGCATGCACCACCTGTACAATTCAAATGATTATACAACTAATAGTACACTATCCTTGAACTCCAATCTCAATTGGGTAACCTTCATATCTATCATGAATTAGTTATTTATGAGTGAATCATTAGTTTATTGGTAGATTAGTGTAGGCAAAACCACACTACACTGCAGAAAGCACCACACTACTAGAACTCCCACTAGTTCTTCCAACAATTGGAACTAGTTTAACTGACTTTAACTTAGTTAAACTGAAATAATTAATTACCACTCAAAATAAACTCAACCAGGGCTCCTATAATGTAGGAGAGACTCTATAGGACTCAAGTTAGACCCTCGAATTCAATTAACTGAGCCAACTAAGTCAAATTAACATAGTTAATTAATACAGGTTTTCATGAGATGTGGAATTACAATTTTATTCCCAATTTAATTCAAGGACAAAATTAAATTAGGATTTTCTTGTTGCATTTTCAACACTCCCTTCCCTCTCAACAAGAAAGGGGTTATCTTCTACCCTAATCCTGCCTCTATGAAAATTGAATTTACACCTTGATAACGACTTCGTCAAAATATATGCATCTTGTTCCTCTGTAGGAATGTACTCTAGCAACATGATTCTCCTTTTCACACAATGTCGATATGCTTGGAACGATCATAAAAAATTGGATTCTCAGAGAGTTTGATACAACTCTAATTGTCATAGTAAACCACTGTAGGATCCATCTACTAACCAAATAATATAACAAGGATCTTCCTCATCTAGATAGCCTCACAAGATGCTTGATTAGCAACCATGTACCTTGCTTCTAACAAACTTAGTGCAACTAATATTTTCTTCCTATTGTACCAAGAAACTTTTTTGCACCCAACACTGAAGGTTCCCCTTAATCTGCTCTTCCTATCGAATGGACTCCCTACCCAATATGCATCTGTGAAGCCTTAAAGCTTCACTCTCTCTACCTATCTGTACCAAATACCAAATTGAGTGGTTCCTCTGAGGTCTCTCAACACATGTTTAGTTTCCTTCCAATAGAGTTTGGTTGGCTTAACCATAGCTTGACTGAGGTGGTTGGCTGCAAAACATATGTCTGGTTGTGTGTTCACCAAATACATAAGTGAACCCAAAAGTTGCATGTAAATAGTAGCCTCCACTAATTCATTTGAAGTAACATCTTCCCTTCCTCCAATTCCCTACTAGAGGAGTCTCCATGGGTTTGTTTCTCTCCATGTGGAACTTCTTTAATATATTGTTGTCATACTTTCCCCAAGAGACAAACAGTTCCTCATTTCCTTTCCATAATTCCATACCAACGAAACAATGCATGAGCCCTAGGTCCATCATCTCAAATTTTCTTGCAAGATCCTCTTTGCAAGATTTTACCAGCTTCTCATCACTTGTTATAATTAAATAATTGACATATAATAATATAATAAAAAAATTACCTTCAACCATGATATGGTAAAGGTTCGCATTTTCTTGACTTTTGGTGAAGCCCAACCTGGTGAAATTGTTGTCAATCCTGGTTTACCAAGCATGGAGTGTTTGTTTCAATCCATACAACACTTTCTTGAGTCTACACACATGCAAATCTCTATTGAAGGTCTCAAATCCTTCTAGATGATCAATGTACACCTCTTCCTCAATCACAACATTTAGGAATATTTTCTTCACATCCATCTAATATATATTCCATCCTATATGTGTTGAAAGTGCTAGAATAGATCTTATTGAAGAGTACCTTACTACTAGAGAAAAGGTCTCCTCATAATACATTCCCTCTACCTGAGAGAACTCTTTGGTCATAAATATGGCCTTGTGTTTCTCCACACTCGCATATGCTACTTTCTTTACCTTGTAAAGCCATATGGAACTCACCACTGACTTGTCTGCTAGTCTTGAGACCACTTCCCAAACATTGTTTCTGATAATGGAGTCATACTTCTCAACCATGGTATCAACCCATACTAGTTTTCACTTCTTCCTTGAATGAGGATGGCTCAATATCTACACTCTCGCTCATTAGAGCCATGTAGCCAGCGTACTGATCTACTGAACTCCTCTACCTATGTTGTGATGTTGGTGCTCCCACATTCTCTTTAGCATCATGCATCAATATGTCAACCTCTTTGGTGAACTTCCTTCCATCTCTGGAAGTCTCTTCATGAGTGGGTGCTTCCAATCTCTACTCCTTTGCATGCAGTTTCTCCATGTCATCCTAAGGTTCTTCCTTTGGAGCTAAATGTTCCACTTCTCCATGCAACTGAAACTCCCTCTCAAGGGAACATCGCATGGACTTATCTTCATATAAATTCACATATCTATAAACCACTGTCATCTTGTGAGATGGAAGGTACAACTGATAGTTGTGAGGTGTATCAGTGTACCCCAAAAATATGCCCAACTCAACTGTTAGTTCTAGCTTTTTCCTTGCATCCTTGGAACATGACAGTAGACAGATGAACCAAAGATCCTAAAGTGTGCCACATCTAGTTTCTTACCTGAAAAATATTCTTCTAGCATACTCATCCCTAGAATCCAATGAGGAGTTTTGTTCTGCACATATATAGTTTTATTGCATGCTTAAGCCCACAAGTGCAATAGTAAGCCCTAATCATTTAACATCGTCCGTGAAACTCCCACAATAATTATGTTCTTCCTTTTAGTCACCCCATTCTGCTGTGGGTTATGGGGTGTTATTAACTCACGTCAAATGCCTTATGATGCACAAAATTTCTTGAATTCATTCGACACATATTCTCCACTGATATTGATCCTAAGAGATTTAACTTTCCTACTCGTATCTTTCTAAAAAAGTGCTTTAAATTCACAAAATTTAGCAGACTTATGATCTTTATTATGCATGAATAAAATCCAACACTTACGAGAAAAATCATCTACAAATATTACATAATACCTATGCTTGGTCATGGAGGTTGTCGAGAACAGTCCACACACATCTGAGTGAACTCTTTCAAGGATTTTTTTATGCTCGAATGTCCTTATCATGAAAGGTAGCTTTGATGTACTTACCCAATGTACACCTTTTGAATGTGTCTCTCTACTCTAGTGTACCCTTGGGGAGTCCTATAGAAATTTGTTGCATGATATTCAAATCTTCATGGCGCAAGTGAGCCAATCTTCTATGCCACAACTCATTGATGTCTTGACTCTGCACCTTCTTTGCTATTGTGCTCAAAGCAGCATAATCTTATACATCCAATTTCTAGAGGTTATTCACCCGAACCCTGATCCACTTCACTTTTCCTAAGCTATGTGACGAAGGAAAGCCTTTCCCTTGCTAAATATCACATCATATCCATGGTCCTCCAACATGGAAATTGAAACCAAATTCTTCTTCAAACCCAGAACATACATGAAATCTTTTAATGTGAGAGGAGAACTAGGCTCCCTCTGAAAGGTAACAGTAAAGATGTATGTCATGTTATACCTCCTATTAGGGTTCCAAGAAACTCTCCTAGGTTGTAACTCAGAGATGCCTAGTAACATATAAATTCAACTTATTGTTGTAAATGGATGAATGGAAGGAATGATGCTTGTCCAAGCCAGATAACCACTTCTACTTTGCTTCACTCCAGACATGTGTGAACACCCCTAGACTATAAGGCTTTAGACCACCAACTACTCACAATTTAAGATTGGGAGAATATGGAGAATACTGACCACACTAGCAGATGCACAAGACCATGTGATGGTCGACTGCAACCAGTAAAGAAGTCCGCAAATCTAATCTACCAATGCACAGATAGGATGACAGCTCTCTGGCACTAGAAGAAGAGAAACCTGAATAACTCATTCAATGATACATACAAGACTTTAACACAGAGGTAGGATGACAACTACTCTAATGCTAAACATCAAGAGTTCAGGAATACAACATATCAAGCACAACTTGGAAGAGGAGAGAAATGGAAAGTGAGCAGTTAACACCAAAAGAAGCTTGTATTAGTTGAAATTGAAGACGAGACATTGCAAGTGTCAAAATAGTCACAGTCTCCAGAAGTTGAACCTTACATCAAAACATCAACCATCAACCATCAACCTTGATTACATCTAGTTTGTTGATATTTATAGAGTTTCATTACAAAGGCCTTGGCCATTCTAGGTATGGAGGGGTCATAATTGACCACCAACTGCATTTAACTGCTTGATGGAGCCTCTGAGTATGTTTGCTTGCTTTAGTGGGTGAATCTGATCTTCTCAGATGTTCTGTTGCCCTCTCAGGCAGCGAGAGTGTTTGTATCCATGAAGTTCCATAACTGCTAAATGCAGTTACATGCTCATGCTCTGTCCCTCTTCTCTTCGGCCATATTGTCTGCTAAATGTGGTTGTTGACGAGCGACTGCGACTGGTATCGGTAGGCCGGTCACCTTCGTCCTTCGGGCACATGGAATGGTCAAGGAACGTAGACTGCACGACGAATGGACGAGGTAGATGAGGGAGAAAGATTGGTCATCAGATCGGAAAGATAGATAGCAGAGATGGCTTGGCGGAGGGTATCAGAAGAGGTGGGAGCAGAGTGAACTTGGGCTGTTGGATCTCAAGCGGACAGATCCAATGGTGGTTGAGCAGCGGAAGCGCACAACGGTTATCAGGAGGGGTCATGAGGTGAAGTGGTAAGTGGTATCAGTCGCACCGCCTTTAGGGCATTGGGTGGTAAAGAGAAAGGGTGCGTGATTCCATTCGGCACGTGACATGTGGCAGCGGAGGAGAGAGGAAAACCACTCTCCATCGTGCGTTAATGTTTCATCGCTTTGTGGGCGCAGGGAGAGTGACTACCGTAGGATCTCTGGCAGAGATGATTGGACGACGGGGATCCAATCGTGTGGGTCTCTTCATTAGGTACGACGAGAGCCATTGGATCAGTGTGTGGCAATCGATGGCCGTAATTAAAGGCGATGATTCTACAAGGCGCAAGGACACATGGCTAAGGTTTTACGGGGTTTTGGGCTTTACTGCTCGGGGCTTGCAACAATAGAGGAAACAGAGATGAAGGGAGAATGGGGGGCGCAAAGGAAAAAAAGGCAAGAATAACCATTATGAGCTCGTTTGAAGCAAAACCGAACCAACCAAGCTCACTTCTAATCCTCTAATATCAAAGTTATGTAGCAGAGCTAACACCCTTGGGAAGTCCTATAGAAATTTGTTGCATGATATTCAAATATTTTTGGTGCAAGTGAGCCAATCTTCTATGCCAAAACTCATTGATGTCTTGACTCTACACCTTCTTTGCTATTGTGCTCAAAGAAGCATAATCTTATACATACAATTTGTAGAGGTTATTCACCCGAACCTTGATTCACTTCACTTTTCCTAAGGCTATGTGACAAAGGAAAGCCTTTCCCTTGCTAAATATCACATCGTATCCATGGTCCTCCAACATGGAAACTGAAACCAATTTCTTCTTCAAACCCAGAACATACATGACATCTTTTAATGTGAGAGGAGAACTAGATCCCTCTGAAAGGTAATAGTAAATATGTATGTCACATTATACCTCCCATCATGTCCCATTTCTCTGTGCATCTAGAGGTCCTTCTCCTCCAAGTCACTGAAGAATCATTTGTTGTCGTTCATATGGAATGAGGTTCCACTATCCAAATACCACACAGTACCCATCGTCAATCTCACCATGCAAGCAATGAGGGTGAAATCCAGCTCAAATTTTGAAGCAAGATCTTCACCTGCCTCTCCTCTTGAGGGCTTCTTTCCAACCTTCTTGTGTGGATACTTCATGGTATAGTGTCTTATATTGTGACAATGAAAACGTTTAATCTTCGACATGTCCTTCTTTTTGCCACCTTCACTGGAATCTGATTTAGAATGGGATGAATTCCCTTTCCATTTCTCTGCCTTTCTAGATAAGGCACAATTATCTTCATCATCATGCTTAGATGAGGATCCATCTCTTGCGTTTCACAAAATATCTACTTGCACCAAGTCAAAACACAAACGCTCCCACTCTAGTAGCTTCACCCTTCCATTTACCAAGTCCTTGTAGTTGTGCTAGCTCTTGGGAACACCTATAAGTGTTAGGATGACTAGATCATCTTCAAAAACTATAACACCAACACTTCCAAGTTCATCCCAGCATTGGGCGAACTTGGTCAAGTACTTTTCTATTGTGTCGCCCTTCTCCATCTTGATTTTCCTAATCTTTTCCTTCAATGCCGACATCCTGTGGTCACTGTTATTTTGAAATGGGTTTATCAAGGCCTTCCAAATTGCATATGGGGTCTCCTTACCATGGAGGTTCGAGAAAATATGATCTTGAACTCCTTCTAGGATAATAATTCTTGCCTTGCAACACATTTTCTCCACTCTGTTAGATCTTGAGCATCAGCTATTGGAGGCTTAGGAATATATTTGTCTATGAATTCCTTAAGAAAGTTGTCTTCCCACACTGCCTCCACCTTGTCCTTCCAAGTAATATGGTTCGAACTACCCTCAAGGGAATATTCAAGTCTAATTCTGTAGAAAGACATCCTATTGGCTTTGAAGAATGATATTGCAAATTCAATTTCACTCGCAAAAGACAAACTCGTAATCTCCTTTTCTAGAGTGATTTCTACTTTGATACCATGTAGAAATTCCTTGTAGATCCAAAATTCTAATTGTAATATGCTAAAACTTGAATATACTCTAGTCATCAATGGAAATAGTTAAATGATCATGAAAAGCCATAGTTAAAAACCCCTCCTATTTGTATATTGCATTAGTCAAAAAACATGAGAAGATTACAATGCTTTTCTCAAACCTAAGCAACCTCTGCACTATCTTTATCTATCTCATAGCTTCTGAGACAAGCCCAACCCAAACTTAGCCAATTTTCTACTTGCCCAAGTCCCTATTTCCTTGCGCTGTTTCCTTGGGAAGTAGCCCCCTATTAATTAGGACAATTCCCCAATTGGAATTATGAAATCCTCATAGGCCTTCCTCTGATTGCATGAGCGACCTATACAATTTGGATGATTATACAACTGATAGTACACTATCCATGAACTCCAATTTCAACTAGGTAACTCTCATATCTGACATGCATGAACTATTTATGATTTAATCATTAGTTTACTAGTTGATCACTACAAGCAGCACCACACTACTAGACTTCCCACTAGTTCCTCCAACAGTTGGAACTAGTTTAACTAACTTTAAAATTAGTTAAACCGAATTAATTATTAAAAATTCAAAATAAAATCAACTATGGCTCCTATAATGTAGGAGACTCTCTACATGACCCAAGTTAGACCCTCAACTCAAATTAACTAAGCCGACTAAGTCAAACTAACTTAGTCAACTAATACAAGTTTTCATGATATGTGGAATTACAATTTTATTCCCAATTTAATTCAAGACAAAATTAAAAGAGGATTTGCTTGTTGCATTTTCAATAGGTTGTGAGGATAACTTTGTTTTCCATAAATCTGATAACAATGTTGATATTGACTATGGAAAACATAAATATACTCACGAATCCTTCCAGATGTGGTAATAGAAATAAAAATATGTCGTTGTGGTTCCTTACCTTAAATAACAAATTCTTCATTTACATGAACAAAATGCACAAGTAAGGTCACAAAATAAATCCTTCAAAAAGTAACATGAAAAACAAACTAATGAACTTAAGGAAAAACTATAAGTGATTGACAAGCAAGTTGTGATCAAATCTTCCCATGTTAATGTGATAATTACTTGATATTTACAATGTTTACTGCTTCAAAATGAATGGTTTTCAAGGTCAATGTCTTTCTATTTTTTGTCTTTGAAAAGTATGAATTATTATCTATCTGTTTGTTAACTTTGTTAATAAAAGATACATAATCTTATATTTTGTGGCCATTATTTAAATTAGATTATTTGTTATCATATTTATCTCTTATCACATAGGTATTTCTTATAGCTATGTGGTCGAACATTAGTTTCCTATTTGATCATTTTGTGGTGAGATGACGTATTAAGTTATGATATTTATTTATCTCTAAAAGCATTCTCGGTATGACCAACATGTTCGTATCTATAGGATAGACCTTGGTACCGAGATTATGAGAACAAAGAATATTATTTTTCATTTCTAATTATTTTCTATGGGGACCCTTTGGTATAAATACATTATAGACTTTGAAAAGGTGAACCTAAATATTGTATAAGGGTGGGATATATAGACAATGATTAATTTTAATTTCTTAGTGACATTGATACTTTTCATTATACACTATAAGTTCATATTGAATGAGTTTAGTATAATCTATAGTTATGTTTCAATAAAGTCATTTGTCATTGTTTCCTTTTGGGATTTCAAAGATTTCATTGACTATTTTTTAATAGTTTTTGATATTTAAAAAACATCACTCATTTGAATGTGTTACTAATTTTTATTCATCTATCTATCATTAATTAGTTTTGTTTTCCTGTATTTCGAATTAAGTTATTTTTCTTACGATTGCCATCTGTAGAAGTATAACTTAATTTACATATAATTTTCTCTTTTGATTTATGAATTGTGTTTTCATAAATTGAAATTGTTACTTATATGTACTAGGATGCAAACAAGATTAATAATTAGATTGATTTGTTTTCTGGATTTGTTTACTATCTTTCATTTAGGATAAAATATTGTTTCTAGTTTGTACTATATGAATGATTATTCTGAATTAATCAAAAACAAAACCAGTCTTAAATATATTTTTTATTGGCCAAGGCATATCTATAAATAATATTTTTTCATTCCATTTCTGATTTTTGATGTAAAATATTTTACATCAAGTTGATAGTTATTTCATTTTTCTTCAAGTAATAGCGAGTACAACTGTGTTCTTGCTTGTTATATTTTAATTTATATTACATTAAAATTCAGTTGTATTTTATAATCATTCTTTTATTTGTATAAATATTATTCATTATTTAATTTCCACAAATTATCTCACACTAGTTAGATTTATTCTTTGGGTGATTTCCATTCATTGTATATTTGTACATAATGATTAACTCCTCCTAACCAATTGTAAATATACACAAATATGATACCCAATTGAACTTTAATGATTCCTTTCTTGAAAGAGGAGGGAATATCTAGCTAACACAGCCATAAAACTAGTAAGGAACAACTACTCTAAACAACATGGATTATTAAAATACCTTGGTCCGAGTTGTTTCCTCCTATTGATGAGTGGTCATTTCTACCCTTCAAGAGGTTGTCATTGGAAGAGTGTCTGGGGGAGCCTATAATCAATTTTTTTTTATGAAACCTTATATGAGAACTTGAAAAGGATGCTACAGTTGGATTTGCAAGGAGTAGAAGAGAAAAATGTTCAAATTGAGCTACAAAGATATGGTTCATAGGGGGACAAAGGTCAAATAGCTTTACTCATTATTTCTTGAGTGAGAATGGAATTGAAGGATAATTTTGTGGCAGTATGCCTTGTTTCCCAAGAAGTGATAGAAAAGAACATGATTATGGATAAGTTCACTCACATTCAAGGTGACTACAAGGAAATAATTTAGAATCCAAGTTCCTTAAGTCCTCCCATATTTGGGAGAAATGAATGTAGATAGTGCTTTGAGTGGAATTCAACTATGGAAAAGTTGTTTATGTGGAAAACAAAGGAGAAAAATAATAAAATGTAATTTTGGAGAAGGTTTTGGTACCTAAACAACATGCTTTCATCTTAATGGCTAGAATGCCTTGACATAGCTCAAGGTTGTACTAAATAACTCCATGGATGGAAAAGATACATAAAAGTTTTCTTTTTTATTCTTTGACTATAAGTGTAAATATGTAAAGGCCTTAATTTTTGAAAAAAACAAAATAGAAGAAAATGGAAGAATGACACTTTTTTTTCTTTTTGCACATTACTAGCCCTAATATTCAATAAGCATTGTTTGTACAACACGTGTTAGGAAAATCTACTATAAAGAGACTCAAGGCATTAACATACCTTAGATTGGAAATTAAAAACCCACTTTATGAAGTCATGTTTACATAAACAATGATGGAATGAAGAACTTAAAGGGAAGACGAAAGAACTAGTGGAAACAAGTGCACTTTTCCAAAAGGAGATCTTAAAATTCTAGATGATATAGATCTAGAAAGCATTGAATATGGTTATCTTGAGTTGGTTATAGTGGAATTTACCTTGGGAGATTTTATTGATGTTGCTATAAGTCGAGGGATGAGCCATAATGAAGAAAAGGGATTATTCCTCATTAATTTACATACAAATCATTGATTGATGAGCCCCAAGGGTTAGCCTAGTTGGTCAAAAACCGTGCCTCGCCATCGAGAGGTCACAGGGTCGATTCCACCCGAAGCCCTTGGGGTTAGGTCTTGCTAGTAGACCGAGGGGTGATTAGCCCATATTTTTTTGTGGACGTAGCGAACAC
>APFE030766631.1:64270-93256 GCA_000404065.3 Pinus taeda | reverse complement strand
ATATATATGGGGTGGTTCACGAACACCATATAACTCATCAATTGATTCACACTATAAAGTAGGAAATATGGTGTAGGATTTTGATTGGTTTCATGAGATGCAAGTCAGGGGAGTGATGTGAAATTTCATCACTTACCATGTACTCATTGTAGGGCTCTATAAAGTAGGAAAATTGAGGGATGCATGCATATATTTGAAGAAAATGGTAGTTATGGGACGAGTTCCCAACATTGTTTCTTTCAACACTCTTAGCCATGGATACTATGATGAAGGAAATTTTAAAAGGGAAAAGAATTTTTCATTGATTCATATGACAATGAAAACAATATGAAGGAGGCATTAAGGTGCAAAAATTATATAGAGGGCATAAGTCTAAAACTAAATATTAGAACATATAGTTCCCTCATAAATGAGTTCTACATGGGACACATGATGAAGGATGCAAATAATTTGTTCAATATGATGCAATACAAGTGGATGGACCTTAATGTTACATACAATACTATGATTTATGGGTACTACAAAGAAGGGAATGCACATAGAACGTATAGGTTGCTCAGAAAAATGATATATAATGGTATGGTACCAAATATTGTCAGCTCTAATGTTATCATCAAGATAATTTGCAAGGAACATAAATCACTAAAGGATAATGAACTGCTCAAGGAACATGAATCCTTGTAAATATTTTTGGAGGAAAAAGAAGAAAATAACTTTTTTTAATGGTATTTTCGACTTATCTCCTTATAGGTTTACTCAAATTTCAAGTGTGAGAGCTCATTGGATAAGGAATTAGATTCAAAATCTAAGGAGTATCCACTCTACATACTTTTGAGTATACCCACACATAGAAAAATAAAAAACGGATGAAAAAGACTTGTTTCTTTAAAGAAACACATTTTTAATCTATTTTCAAATTTCATCAATGTGGGTATACTCAAAAGTATGTAGAGTGAATACTTATTGGATACATTATCTCATTCCACATCCAACGAGTAACCACAATTGATATTTGAGTAAACCTATAAGGATATAAGTCAAATATACAATAAAAAGGTAGTTTTCTTTCTTTTCCTTTAAAAAATTATAACTCTTTTTTTACTATTTTTACTATTATTTTATTATTTTCCTTAGGAAGTGCATTTTAGACCTCAAAATTACCCTAATGACCTCACCTTGTGGTTCACCTATCACCGTCATGCCCAAGAAACATGGGGCCTAGAGGATGTGTATAGAATACATAGCTTTAAATAAGATTAGATTCAATAATTGGTACATTTTGCCTAGGATCGATGACCTATTGGACCAATTGTAGGATGGAAAATATTTCAAAAAGTTGCACCTAAAATCAAGTTACATCTATAGTTAAGCCAAATAAGAATACACGTAGAATACCACGTTCAATTCAAGGCAAGGTTTGTATGAAAGATTGGTTATGTCATTTGGTTTATGCAATGCACCCAATACATTTATGAGACTAATGAATGATGTATTGAGCCAATATCTAGTTTCATTCATTATAGTCTTTTGGATAATATATTAGTTTATAGTGATACCTGGCAAGAACACATCTCACATCTTATGGAGGTTTTTGAGTTTCCAAATTGTCACCTTTTTCACCATTCTAAACACTCATTTCAAGTCATTTTATTGCACTTGTTTTCCCATTTATAACCTTTCCTTACATTTTTGTTTCTGAATGTGCCATAATAATCTTACAAATGTTATAGTTAAATATCATTATTTTCCATTATTTTTGACAAATTAGAAAGGATTGTTGTTAGTTTTGCTAGTGTTGTTCTTATGGCTCCTAACAGTTATTATAACTAGCCTCTATGGTTGACATATATGTGCATCTCCAGGAGAAATTCTGGAACATGGGTTTTGTTCCCAAGGACTTTTAGAAGGATTTGTGTAGCATTATATTAGAGGATTTATACTTTTTTATATCAACAAGGCCAATAATAGGAAGAAAGGTATATACCATCCCTTCTCGATACCCAATAGACCTTGTGAATTTCCATGGATTTTGTGCAAGGTTTACCAACAACTAGTAAGGGACATTACTATCTATTTATGGTAGTTGATAGGTTCAAAAATATGCTCATTCACATGCCTTGTAAAAATACCATCATAGGAAAAGAAGCCAAAAACATGTTCTTTGAATGGGTTTGGATGCATTTTGGGATACTAAGGAGTATAAGTTTAGATAGTTATACTGGATTTCTTAGTGCATTTTGGACTACATATGGGATAATACTAATTCTAAATTGAATATATCTACAACACTCCATCCATAGAAAAATGAGAATCCATAAGTATTAAACAAGAATATGGATATTAAAACAATATTCCACACTTTTATTTCTAAGTCACATTTTGAAACTTGTTCTGGCTAGTTTCCACATTCACCCTTGGATGTTATATATGAATAGCAAGTAGGAGTAAGGGAGGACCTCATAATAGATGCATTAATAACACATTATTTTTAAAAGATTAGGTAGATACATTTGCAAGTATAGGATAAATTTAAGAAGTCACAAAAATATTATAAGGCTAGACATGAACAACACAAAATAGATAATATATTTAGAGTAGAAAACAAAGTTTGGTTACAACTAAATAACGATATACTATGGGGTCCTAGTAAGAAGATCAAGTATCTATGGCATAGTCCTTTCAATATTTTGGAAAGGTGGAAGATAGTCCCTGTAGACCTAGTCTACCTCCATACATGTGCATTTACTTTATGAACCCTCTATGTTGGATAAGAAAGAGAATTAGGCCCTACCTTTCATAAATGACTTAGCACTAGATGCTCATGTAGAGTTAGAAAAGGACATGATTTTGTAGAAAAGGACTATAACTACAATGTAAGGTCAGCATAACCTTTGTCAAATTAGGTTGAAAGGGAAATTTCCATGCAAATAAATTTTGGCACTCTAGGGAGAAGGTAGGGGAAAAACTTCCTCACTTCATTTAGTAAATATTTTGGGGACCAAAAGCCTCCCTAAATAGGGAGGTATGATCTAGATTGGATCATTATATTGTTTTCCATCTATCTAGATGTTTTCAAAATGGAAATACTGGATGAACCAACTTGTAGGGACAATTTAGTAGCAAGCCATAGTTTGGAGAGTAGGGATTTGAAACCTTCTGAAGAAATTTTCAAGCATCAAATAGATTTTTTTGGGGTAAAAAATTTCACACTTTATTTTCAACCCCTTGACATTGATCTCCACTTAGGTACTTTTACAATAGTGAAAATATCTTGTTAATTAAATTGTATGTAAGTTTGTACATTGTGTAAGTTGACCTATCATGTTGTCCACCATGGTATAAGAGGATGCCATGATTTCCCTTGTTACTCATGCATATGGGGCTAGCCATGTGTGGAATTTCAAGAAGATTATCGAAGGTCTAAAACTATAACTCTAATTAAGGGTTAAGGTTCAGAAACCTACCCCTACATGGCTATTGAGCAATGTTAAATACCAAGTTATATGGAAGAGAAGAGGGTCCATTTTATGCCATTATATTTGTTCCATAATTGAGTAGAGCCTCTAGGAGTGTGAATTAGAGAGCATAATGGAGGGTGATAACATTACGATAGCATCCTTATAGAGCACGGGTCTTAGGTATCTCCATAAAGAGCACCTATTTATTTGTATTTGAATATTTTCATACTATAGAAAAGAGAGTAGATTAGTCTCACCTTCTAGGTGGGTTTTTCTCTCCAACGAGTTTTTTAGGGTAAATATTGTGTTTGTTTGTGGATGGTGTGTGTGTATTTTTTTGTTCTCTAATTTTTTCATTTTAGCCATTTCATGCATTTAAGCATAAAACCAATAATTAAATAATCTTATATCTAAATGAAATTAACTTTCATATTCAATATTTTAGTATTTTATTAGATTTGTTGTTGCAAAAAATTCCAGTAGAATATCCATGGATGTTTACAAATCAATTTCATTTGGTATCCAAACTTGATCACCTTAGATCTTGGGTGTTAGGGACAAGATTTTTTTTATTATCTAATCTCAGATTGAGTGGGAGCTTGTGTAGAAGGAAATTTTGTTGCAAGGAAGTAGAGAGAACATCTAGATTATAAATGGAGAAGCTTAAATTATATGTGGAAATTCAGTGTGGAGGATCTTCTAAAGGGTCAAGATCAATATGTTATATTACCAAGAACCAAATGCATTGTTATGAAAGGTGATGAATGGTTGATGTTGGAGATAAAGCCAATAAATATTATTAGGATCTATTTGGTTAATATGGTATTTTTTATTGTTTTGGGAAAAAACCACAACTCTCACAAAGCGTTTGGGTGATTTGTATCAAGTTAAATCCTTGGTTAATAAACATTTTGTTGGGCCTCGAATATGGTACAAATACCATTATTAATACCCTAAATTCCTACGTTTTTAACTCGTTTCACACTCTAATTCCACAATTTGCCATTAATTCATATCCTACACTTCGTGGTTGATTATCATTAGTTTTCTTGACTTTTTAGTGACCAGAGATGATTTTGTCATGATTTACTAATGACGATTTTTTTGCCAAGTTGATTTGCCACAGGTTTTCATTGCCGAAATTCTTCACAAGCCAATTAAACTAGTTCTGAAAAGTTACGTACGGAATAGATTTCTATAGGTGAAAATATCAAAAATTTTATCAAATGGTGAATAATATTGAAATTATGACACATGGGTTTTGTTCAAAGAATCCTCATCCAGGTAACCCATAAATTGTTTGGAAAAATACGTTATTAAGAAGAAGTTATGGTCAATGGAATATTTCAGTGAAAGTTAAGTACAAAATCGGTGCCGAAATTCTGAGTTAAGTATAATTTCGTTGGGTTTGACCATTTTGGATCAGCCAAGGTTCCATATATTTTGGGTTGAATATTTATTTTGTTTATTTTTCAAGCTATATGGAGCTGCAATCAAATATTCTATATCCCAATCATGCTATGCATGGATCATGAGATTTCCCAAGACAAATTTGCCATAACCAATTCCGAAAACATCATTTGAAATGTATTTTTGTAATTTTGTTAGCATTTGGCTAAGATCATATCCTTGAGCTTGGGATATCAAATTGTAAAAGCATAGTATATATCTCAGTCAGTCAGAGCTAGGGAGTTACAAGGAGTTACAAAGAGTTACATAGGAGAGGAAGCACAATTACATTTATTGGTTGTTATATATTAAAACATTGTTTTTCGATGAATAAAGGATGATGAAGTTGTTGTAGCTTTGGTGTCCATTTTATGAATTGAGTTTAGCCCTACAGCACATGGACATGAAAGGTTGCTTGAACCTATCATGTTTGCAGGGTTAACATAAATTATGTAAGTGTGTTTATTTCCTTTCTATATTTAATTTCTTGCAAATGGGTTGAATTAGATTTAATTGTTTTGTCAATTTATTTCTGCATTTTAGATTATGTAATTGCTTCATAATTTATGGTGTGATCCCGAACAGTTTTAGGAAGCTTGTTTTGTTTCAATCAATAGATTTATATTTCATTTCCAAGTTATTTGATAAATAGTTTTCATAATTCCAACACTTCAATTTGTATTCTAGATTCATTTATGTTTTGTAGATCTGAGTAGAGGGAAACAATTTGAGTAGAGAGGAGTGAGTACATTGCTATTGGTTTCACTTTCCAGGTTGTGGAATAAGAACTCAATTTCATTTTTTACTTAGTCGCATTCTGCACTGCGGCGTATTATGTACTCAACTGCATTATGTAATCGGCCGCATTCTACACTTGGCCACATTTGGCACTTGGCTGCATTCTATATTCAGGTCGCATTCTGTACTCAGGCCGTTTTCTGTACTTAGGCCTCATTCTGTACTTAGTTGCATTCTATACTTATAATTTCTCTGATTTAGTTAATTAGAAAAATCTAGTTTGGAAGTATGAGTTGCGTGATTTCAATATAGTAATTATCATAGTTCATCATTTGTTTATTTTGCAATTTATGGAATTAAAGATCATTTGTTAATAAATTGTGTTGTGTGTACAATTAGCTTTAGGCGTAAATTTTATCTTTTACATGTCGAGTTGTTTTGAAGAAAGTAGCACTCATTTGAATAGATCATTTATTAATTTCCCTGATTTCTCAGTAATTTTTAATTAATTCATTATTTGATTGAAGTTATTCCTTTTCTTATCAATAGATTAGTTTCAAACTAGGAATAGAAATTTTGTACTTAATCTAGGAATATATTTCAAATTTTATGATGTTAGTTTAGATTAGACGCTCTGATCTTGCATTACCTACACTTGTGCCTCGAAGTTTATGAGTCCAAGATTGATAATTTAATGTTGGAATTATTACACATAATTTCCCAAACATTTTTGGCATCGTTGCCAGGGAGGTGCTAAAGGGATTAGAGCTTAGTTTATTTCACAAGTTTTTTGTGTGATCTTAGTTGCAGGACAATTAGAGGGCAGAGAGTGTATGATAAGACATGAGTGAAGAGCCACACATCTACTATTGTGGGGTTGCTCCAAAGTTTGGTTGTCCAAATAAGCAAGTTTGG
Source organism: Pinus taeda (assembly GCA_000404065.3). Lineage (NCBI taxonomy): Eukaryota > Viridiplantae > Streptophyta > Pinopsida > Pinales > Pinaceae > Pinus > Pinus taeda. The sequence goes on along the minus strand of APFE030766631.1, from coordinate 86,696 downwards.
TGAGTTTTATTGCAATTAACAGTTTTTAATTAATTTAGGTTAAAATTTCAGATCTCTTTAAAGATAAAACATTTTTGGGGTGCTATAAGAACCCCTTTGCACTAATCCATGTTGCGAGACAAAGATCATAAAACAATAGAAAGATTAAAAGAATGATCGAGAGCTTGAAGAATTTCCCTCAAAGTACTTTCTCAAATCCCAGTAGTAATTCAGATATCTGCCTCTTAGGAAGAGTTAATCTTCACCACATTCAAGAAATTATCTATCTCTCCACAACCATAAGAGGATTTGGAAGTGTCCCTTGATTCCTCTTTCTTATCTACCAAGGAGATTGAGCAATCATGTACCAAATCCGATGAGGAGCATCCAGCTAAACCTAAGATCGAAGAAATTTCACCATGCCTAGCAGCAAGCCTTGTATGCATTCCAGAGACCAATTATCCAAGTTTTCCTGGCATGACCGAGGAGGACTTTCAGAGTGGTCCAACTGAAGAAATGGGCCAATACCACCAAGATTTACATCTAGCATTGGTTCCAGATCACAATCTAGTCAAAGTACCACTCTCATCATCAAATACTCTTTGTATCATGTCTTTCAAATTTATTGTTTTCTCATGCTCTTGTACATTATAACTCTTATATGTTAAGTCTGAGCATGAATATATCCTTGTAACTAATCCACACATGATTTCATTGGAAGTTCTATTTCACTTGAAGCAGGACATTTTTTCTTCAGTATAATAGGAAAGTTAGTATTGTAATAAATAAATGAAAATAGTAAAGAGAAAAATAAGTCCTTTTGTGAAAACTAGCTTGTGTGGCACAAGTGGACATGGACTTTTCTTGAAAACCAGGTAACTTGCGGGCAAAGTTCCCAATAAAGTTGGTAAATTTGTATGAGTTCTTCAAACCATGTATCTTTCAAGTCATTATGTTTGTACTCAAGTTGGTTGATGTGGAATTCCTTAAAGCCCACCTATCGACAAGCCTTATCCCATTGTCATAAACACATTATCTGGGGTAGGGTTAGGGTTAGATAAGGTACCTAGGAGCCTGCATGCCTTAGTGGCAGGTATCCTTGTCATTTGTTAAGGAAATACATCAATGTTTCTTAATGGATGAATTCTACAATCCGTTCGACTTCGAAAAATCTATTCATGGCTAGTAGAATGTACCTAGTGCTTTGATTCCATTGAAATCAAAGGTGGGATCTCTTGCATTGGTTAACGACTTCCTCAATGGTTGGTAATCCAATGATTCTTGCTTATGTTCAACATTGAAACCATTTATTCACATATGCAAGATTTCACATGGGTATGTAGCGGTTGAAGACTATACGGTTTTTTGATCTCAAACATATTTGCAGCAATTTGGTTCTTTGTATCAACATTCCATTGTCATTTGAAACAATAGTCATCTTTCCACAGTGTTTGGGTACATACAACTCCTCAAGCATGGGGGAGAAGGGGACCTTTAGCTCATCCTTTAGCTCTTCAGTTCATCCTTCTTCTCTTTAGTTCAGCCTTCAACCTTCTTCAGTAGATCAGATCAGCAGTCACATTAGTTCCAGTCGTTCCATCCTCCACTTCATCTTGCAGCTATCATCACAGTAAAGGTAACATTTGAGGTAAAGTTGTCTTAAGATTATTCAATTCATTAGAGATTTAAGAAAGCTTAGATGATTGACCACCACATATTCCATATATTTTGTTTTCCATATACCCACCATTTGAAAACTCGTCATTCATAATAGAATTCATGCTACTCTAATAAGGTCATAGTCATGAAAAGAAAAGTATATTGGTTCATGTGAACAAAGCAGTAAATATAGTACCTTCCCCTCCTACATTTACATATATTGTCAGTTGGGTGTATCCAATAGAGGATGAAGTCATTGTCACCTTTCATAAAGGAACCATTCATAAGGACTGGCCTCACAAAAACTGAGTATGCAAGCACCTATTTTACCATCTCCATCACCACCTCATCTCATCCACCATTTCCATTGCCACCTATCATCTCATTTATCATTTCATCTTACCACATCTATTGTTTATCCTCAATTTGTGTTGCTCTCAAAATCTAATATATGGAAGTCAAATAATAATGGTGTTTCTCCATAAGAGCCAACACCCTCAAATATTCACGCAGTGTTGCTCCACAAAAACTAACCCTGCCCAAAGCCACGATGCCATAAAATCTATATATGAACAAATTCGTTGTTTGCACGAGGACATGCAAATACTCAGGCATGAGGGGGTGTTGGGCCTCAAATATGCCCATGTTTTAATCATTCAATACCACCATTCATAACCTATATTCATGTATTATTACACTTATTTCACACCATAATTCCATCACTTGTCGCCAATTCATGTATTACGCCTCAATTAGTTTTCTTATATTTTCTCTGATTAAAGATGGTTTTCCATGATCTACTAGTGATGGTTTTTCTAAGTTCACTTTTCATAGGGTTCCATCGCCAAAATTCTTCACAAGTAAGTTGAACTAGTTGGTACAAGTAAAGTGCAGGAATATCCAATTTGGGGTTTCAACATTTTGTCATGCTTCCGAGGAAAACCGAGGGAGGTTATTGTCCAAAATAATGTTTTAATATATTTCCATGAGTTTTATTGCAACCAGGTCGAACATGTGGGTCCCTAGGATCTAATTAACAAATCTTCTTTGCTCAAAATGTGCACAGTTTCCAAACTGCCAAGTTTTACCTCGATTTTCTTGCAGCTAGAGGTGAATCTAGAAAATATGAGAAAATGGGTTTGTTAACAATATAACCAATTATCTATATCCAAAATTTTTTCTTCACATTCAAATTTTTCTAAAATTTATAAGCGGTTCTTGGAGGCAGTTTTAAAAAAGATTATTGTTTTTCCAGAGTTCTAGCATCTTGGAAAAAGAGCCAGACCACCAACTTTGGGCATGATTTTCCAAGGAGATGGATTTGAATGAGAAAAATATAAGAGATTTTTTTGTTTAAAATAACAAGTTATGTTTCCTCCAAACAGATTTCCAAAATTTGCCATGGTTAGGAAGATATGCCAATATCTTTGGGGTCAATTTGTTAAAATTTTTCAATTTTTCGTAATTGAGGAAAATGACTAATTTGCCTTGTAAATTTTATAAATATCTCAGCCATGGTTTGTATTGTAATATTTTGGGACATTTTTGAAAGGAAGAGAAGAATGGAAGGAATAAAGGATGGATTGAATCTCTTTTGTAATAATAATTGAATCTTAATTAAATTTTGTTTCATCTCTAAATTCTTTGTAAGTATTATGACTGTGTTTTGAATTTCATTTTTTTATTGAATTAGTTTAGGCTTGCTCCAAGAGTGTCAAGGACCCACCATAACTGGAAACAAGTCCTTTAGCTTATCTAGATCATAGGATTTACATTCAAAGTGTGAATTTCATCGAGAAATTTGTTGTGTGAAATCTAGCATCATTATGTACATAAAACTCTATTTTGTAGATTTGAAATTAAAAATTCTAGAATTCATTCAATTAGAAGTCTTCTTGTTTTTCATAGCATAATCATTTCTTTGTAAGAGAAAGTTTGAGTGTGAATTCAATTGCACATGTAGAGATTCAGTTTAATGAAAATTGATTTGGCTTTCATTTACTTTTGAGTTTCGATTATGAGTTTCTTGATTATGAAGAATGAGCTTTCTTTCGAATGATTTATTTCATTTAGATTAAGAGTCTTGAATTGAAGGTTTTTCATAGATTAATTGTCAATGAGTTTCTTTTAATAGATCTTTCAAATTAGAATTTATATCGTAGGTGTTCTTTTTTTAGCAAGTGTATGGTGTGTTCTTTTAAGAATTTCTTTTATAGAAGTAATTGTTGTTCTTTTATAGCAGTAAAACAATAAATTGATTTCGCACACTAATTTAGTTAGATGCTCTGATCATGCGTTACCTGTGCTTGTGCCTCAAACCTTACGAGTCCCGTATCGATAATTTAATGTTGGAAGCTTATGAGTCTCGAATTGATAATTTAATGTTGGGATCACTTCCTCTAGCATAAGCCTTTTATATTCCTACCATATTTAGAACTATTCGAGGAACTTCTCTAAGCATTCAATTGTTGGTAGTCATCCTTAAACCATCACCAGTTAATACTTCAAGTTCTCGCACCTTATGCCATCATCTCAGAGAGCATATTGACTTAATTGTTGCCATGCATCTTTGCATTTATTATTACAACTCTCTTGTCGGACTCATATATACCCCTTCAGATTAAGGGGGGGGATGTTGGACACTTATTCTTATGGTTATGGTGTGGAATGTGAAAGGTAATTATAGTCCAAGAGACCACTTGGAATATGGAAACCAAGGGTCATTAGAAAATGTATAAATGTATATCTTTGTGAATAATATGTGATCTCACGTTTATCTTTCATATCTTGTCCATTTTTTGTGTGCAAGTTTAACAAATTCTATGAGGTTCCTATTATTTTTAGTAGTGATGTAACTTAGAGATAGAACAGATGGATGTGAAAATAATATTTCTACATGGTGACTTGAAGGAGGAGATATATATGACATAGCTTGAGTTCTATATTGAAAATGGTAAAGAGTAATTGGATTGTAAATTATTATTTTTTACATGATCCCAAATAATCTCCTCGAATGTGGTACCAAAAGTTTGATTCTTTTTTTTTGGGATTAGAATAATTGATATCCAAATGAAATTGTTGTGCATATTACAAAGAATATGGCAATCATTTCCATTATCTTGCCCTATATCGAGATGATACGTTATGATTTGGAAACAATATGGATGTCATTAGTGATTTGAAGTTTGAGCTTTAAATATAATTTGAAACGAAGGAACCAAGCTCTACAAAATATGTATTAAGAATGCACATATGGAGAGATAGAAAAAAATAATGATCCATAAAATGTTGCAAATATTCCACTGGACAATTCGTCACAACAGATTTGGTATAACTATATTTAAAAAATATGAAATCTACACTATTAGGGTTTTTTCTTTCTTTGGATTTATGGATCTGTATATTATGGTTAGTTACATATGCACGAAAATTAACTTATGTATAAAATATAGCACAATGAAATAAAAAAATCAGAAACTATGATTGACATAAGATATGGCATGGGAAACCCTTTCAGGAGAAAACCTAGCTGGAAAGTGAGGTCACTCTGCTCTCTTTCTCTGACTAGAAAATGGTTGAGTACAAAGAAGTATTGCATGTAGACAGTGGGATACTACAATGTAAAAATCCTCTATATGTGCTCTATATCCTATCCTTGTTAGTCATTTTATCTCAATTATCGAACAAATGCATTGGAAAAGAATGGAACCCCTTTTCTTTTGACTAACTCAGTTATCACACAATCCAATAGACTACTAATGGTCGGGCTTCACTACCTCAAATATTAACAATAGTTACAATATGGACTTTTCTATATTATTCTTCATCATAATCACATGGATATCCCATTTTCCATGAATAATGGGGTCGATGTGTCATCCTCTCAAATTATGGTGGTGAAAACAAGAAGGTCAAATTCTAAGTGACATAAACTTTGCATACGAACTCCAATTTAGGAAATTCTTACACTGTTGGAAAGGTATTTGTGTGTATAAAATGAAAAAAATATGTGACACTATAGTAGAAAACATTTACCCCCAAAAATTTCCATTTGATGCCTCAAAATGCTCGTGGAAGGTTTTAGACCTTGATTTTCCAAATTGGGTCTTGCTAGTAAAAATGGTCATGTGAATTGATTCCTCAACTTTTTACACTCTAAAAGCATCAAGAAGAATGAAAAATAATATAGTGATCCAATATGGATCACACATCCCCATTTTAGGAGTATTTTGGTCCCCAAAATCTTCTACTAAATGGGGTGAGGAAATGTTTTCTCCACCATCTCTCAAGTGTGCCATTTAGCTTTTCCTAGAAGTTGTCCTATCAAACCAATATGTCAAAGGTCATGCTAACCCTATCTTGTAGTTATAGACCTATTTTAAAAAATGGTGTCCTCTTTCTACTCTAGTTGAGCATATGGTGCAAAATCCTCCATAGAAGGTAGGACATGTTCCTTTTCCTGATATAGTATGGAAGGCTCGTAGAGCTTCATATTCTCCACATTCACAAATGAGTAAATGAAAATGTATAGGGATAGACTGAGTTTATAGTCATTATCTCCTAGCTTTTCTAGTATTTCATAGGGACCATATCCCAGAGCCTTTATTTTCTTACCAGGACCCTGTACCCTCCCCTTGTTCCATTATAACCATAGCTTATCTCCCACCTTGAACAAATTCTCTCTTCTACATTGATCATGCTTGGTCTTGTATTTTTCTTGTGACTTTTGTAGTGTATCCTATACATGTATATGGATTCTATTTTATTTTATCAACAATTTTTTCAACCCTCAAGGCATCCCATATAAGACCCTCCCTCACTCCTCCTTGTTGCTCATATGCACTATCTAATGGTGAATATGGAAAATATCCAAAACTAGTTTCAAATAGGGACTTACTAGTGGAGGTGCGGATTTCTTTATTATAAGAGTGTTGTGTATATACCATATTTTCATCCTAGGTATTCAAATGTTTCTAACTATAAGCCCTCAAAAGTTGCACCAAATTCCTATTGACTACTTTTGTTTTCCCATTTGTCTAAGGAGGGAGTGTTGTATACCTCTTCAACTTCCCGCCCATCTTCTCCCACAATGTAGTATAAAATGCATTGATAAATTGCATGTTCCTATCTAAACAAATTCTCCTTAGTATCCCAAAGTGCGCCTAGACATATCCAAAGAATAGGTTTATTTCTTCTTTCCCATTAATGGTATTCTTATAGAGCATTAGAACACACATCTTGCTAAACTTGTCAATAAGCATGAACAAGTAGTCATGTCCTTTCCCAATTGTTGGTAAAACTTCCAAAACTTCCATGGAAATTGTTTTCCAATGACAAGTAGGTACATGAAATAGATGATATAAACTCTAGTTCTTATTACTAGGAATTTTAGTAAAACAAAGAATACATCCTCTTGTGAACCTAGCTACATGTTCTTTTATCTTGGGCCAATACACATACCTTTGCAAGTTGGCCAATGTCTTTGTTATGCAACCTTGGAGGTGTGAGCCTCTCTTATTAAGTGCAAATGATCAACTTTAGGAACACATAACTTATCCATCATGTAGAGTGACATGTCTTGGAGATGATAGTCAATGGTGTTATCACCATCATGCACATGACTCTAGTTCTACAACTGTTGAAACAACTCCTTGAAGTTTTCCTCCTTCAAATATGCCTCTCTATATGCATCATGGATGAATGGCTCCATGAACATCAAAGTTCCCAAAGATGTCATACTTGATGTGGTTGGCATTGAAAGCATGTCAGAAAACTTGTTTTTGTTTCACTTCTTATACTTGATCACTAAATGAAACTATTGTAGAAACCATGTCAACTTGTAATGTTTGGTTTGTTGTAGGTTACTCTGAGTTTGCAGGTACTATATTGGTTGGTGAGTTGTGTGGGTTATTGTCACCTTTCCCATAAGATAGTGCTTCCACTTATTCATGTCTTGCAATAGGATATATAACTCCTTATCATATGTAGGGTTGTTAAGAGCTTCCCCATGAAATACTTCAAAATGGTAACATGCATGCCTTCCTCGCTGCATGAAGACTACTTTGATAGCAAATGCACTTTCATTTGTCTCTACTTTGAATGATTGTTGCAAGTTTGTTAATGCCAGAACTAGTGCTTGAATGATATTCTTCTTTGGCTCATCAAAGGCCCTCTATTAACCCTTTGCCCACTAGAAACTCTTGCAACTTATTCTTATGGGATGGAGTGGCAATACTACCACTGAAAATGAGGCTATGAATTTCCTTAGGAACTGTGTTGCCCTAACGAAACTCCTAACCTTAGAAACATTAGTAGGCACTGTCCATTTCATGATGATCTCCATATTGGAAGGATATGTCTTCAAATCTCCTTCACTTATCATATGCCCCAGATATACCAAAGACTATTGTGCAAAATCACACTTCTTAAGATTTTCTAGCAACATGTGCTTCTTTAATGTATCCATCACTTGCATCAAATCTATGATTGTTAGGTCCCTATAATACTAGTGTAGCCCCCTTAATTTTATTGTTAGTGTAGCCCCCTTAATGTTATTTTTTCCCCATGTAGCCCCAATATTTTTATTGTTTTTCCCCATAGAATCCAATTATTATTATTGTTCTTCCCTTACATTATTATTGTTATGTAGGCTCTAATTATATTGTGACTCGTTAGACTCCTACATATACAAAGGAGGTCTTGTCATTTGTATCATCCAATAATTGTTCATTTATGTGATGTAAAGGAGTTTCCCCACTCAAAGAGGCTAATTTTTAGTTCGTTTATCTATCTTTTTCTTTCTATGATCTAGTTGCATAACATTTGGTTTCAAATCTTTGGATTCTAGGGTTTTGCTGCTTCAAAAAGGTCATCTTAGAATTTTTGTTGAAACATTCTTTTTAGGAGGCTTAAAAAGAAGAAATTTTGACCATGTGGAACCGATATTGTTATAGACATATTTGGGCACTGCAAACCCAATCACATATGTTTATAAACCAAGGGCTCTCAAACCCCTAAAAGTGTTGTTTCAAACCCTAAAGAATCAAAGTCAACTGATTACATCATTTCCCAGAAGTTCTCCCTGAAAAACTACTCAGAGCTGGTCAAAACTAGACCATACAGACTACTCCATGCTGAGGGTGCGATGCATCTCACCTGTTACACACAAGGGGTGCGATGATCAAGAGAAGACAAATGGAAAAGGTAGTTGGCTAGGTGGAAACTCAGAGAATCTTCTAGAAACTTCTCAGATGACACTTGCCTCTCTGATTTTGCCCAGGGATGAGTAAGAGATCATGAAATCTCCAATTGGAACCAAGAACTATCAGTGAAATGACACTAATCAAAATCCCAGAAGCTGACTCACCCCCTTGTAAATATCTATATATGGATGCCTCATCCTAGAGATCCAGAGGCTGGAATTTTGTATTTTGTAAGGAAGTGCTGTTGGTTTCTCTGTGAAGCATTGTATTGTTGGGTGATCTAGCTTTACATTAGGTGAAGAGGGCTTTCATGCTGGGAGGATGGCACTGGATCAGAAAACTAGGTTGTAATCCTCTCTTCTACTTCTATTATCAATAAAGTTATTTGAGTTTTCCTCCATATACTTGTATATTTCTGAATCTTGTATTTATGTATGCATTTGTATGGTTAATGTACATGTGATTCTACATTGTTTATGGTATCATAGATCTCTATGCTTTGATGGTATTTTGCTGCTTTGCCTCTATAGGTGTTCTTTGAAGTGGGACAAGTGAGAAAGGAGCGGTGAATCTCTATCAAAGGAGAGAGGAAACAAGCAAGGAGCCAAGTGAAAGACTAAGGCTGTTGCTCTCTGCTTCTCTCTCATCTATCTCCCATAAAGGAAAACACAAGTTACTTTGAATTGTTTGTTTCTAAGATAGCTACCTGTCTTAGTGGGACTAGCAGATCTGAATAGACATTAGTTTTCACAGAAACAAAATGGCGACTCTGTTGGGGATTGAATAGTTTGTTTTTTTGTTACTGTTGTTTGCTTTATAAACCACAGACGGAGCCTGAAGTTAAGCCAGCTAGCCTTCAAACTGATTTTGCTATGCAATTGAAAAGTAGATCAACGCTACTTCAGTCAATCTCCGGGTTGGTTTATGAACTGAACATCTGACTTGAAAACATCCTAAGTGCCTTGGTGGTAGCTCAATAACCTCATTATATCATACCTCTATACTTTGTGTTTACTGTCTATCATAGGCTCAGCCTAAATCCTTGAACTTAGCTGCAAATTGTGGGTGAAAACCAAGCTCAGTCTTGTCCCTGGACCATCGCACTGTCTCCCATTGGTAGTCTGGATGCATCGTACCTCCTGTGTGCTACAGGTGAGATGCATCCATGTTTCCCTTAAGGGTAGGTGCGATGATTGAATGAGATTGTTTCCCTCTCTAGATTTCAATTTTTCTTCATTGTTTTCAGCTCTATTCAGTAGTTTTGTTGCCTATGTTCAATATATCATTGTTGAAGCCTTCTTCCTTTACATTATTCAACTTCCATTGATAAGGAATTGTGAATGTTCTTTATGTATTTTTCATCATTTACAGTCCTCCTTTGCAAAAAGTAGCTTAATTGAACTGTCATCTTTTAATTCGAAAGTGTTGCAACTGTCGTTCTCAGTCAAGAAAAAGAGTGTTGTAAAGTCTTCCTCTTTTAGATAGTCTATTGTACTTTTTCCATTGTGTTTGATTTGAATTGTCAATTCTTTGAAGTGTCGAAAGTAGTTTTCCATTCAAAAGTGAAAGTGTCGTCTTAGTCTTCCTTTTGTTTTTGAAAAGAAATTGCTAAAGTGTCGCTTTGAAGAAAAGTAGTTCACATCTGTACTTAGTTTTCTTTTTGGCATTCTCACATTAAGGAAATGAAAAAAAAAATACATGCATGTGCATTTTCATTTAGACTGCATGCAGAAATTGATTTAGGAAAAGTGCATTTAGTGTGTGCTCTCTGCTCTATGTTAAAAGAATCGTACTTTTCTTTCCTTAGTAGCTAGGATTTTCATTGCTAAAAGAAAACAAATGACTGTTTATCATTTAGATTGCATATTTAGGAATTGTACATCTACATCACATGGTGAACCTTGAAAGGCAAACTTCTTAAGAAACATCAACTTTAAAATAAACCTCAATGAACATAAAAACGCTTTGGAACCTAACACACAACATCTAGAAGTCTAGGCTAGAGACGTATTCCAGTGTCGTATAAGCCCTAGTAACTATCATTTTCATTGTAGGTTGTTGTGATTCTCCTCTTTGATACAACAGTTTCTAGTAACGGAACTTTGCTCCCACGTACCGTCGGATATATATTGGAGACCACAATAGGATGATATCCTTTATCCTTGGAAGCCGTTGTCTGCCGCCCTATCGATCGCAATGCACTGAACACAACATTCGGGAAGATTGACTACCGTACCTAAAGTCCTCGGTTAATTTCTATAAAATTTACCACTGAGTGTATATTGCAGTTTTGCGATTGTTTGGTAATTCTCTCTGTCTAGATTTCCGATAATCACTTTCGTTCCTTTTCGAATCCTTAAAGAAAAGGTCCATCTGGAACTTGTCACTTCAGGCTCATTAAAAATTGAAGGCGACTAGAGTCATCTTTAGCTTTTTCTCGACTCTTAAAAATTGAAAAATAAAGTCGTGTCAAAGCGTCATAAAATTCATTTAATTCGGAATAACATTTTCCCCTTTTAATTTTGAGTTGATCAAGTAATCCACCATCGTGGAAGAAAGTTAATCAAAACCCCATCGTTCGTGGAGACTAACGAGTCAACTGTTTTTTACTCCAGAAATGAAACCATTCTGGGCCAAGCGATCTCATTTAACTGAGTTGAAATATCCTGGTTTATTTGAAACTTGTGTTTCAACATCATCAGAGACTCCAATTATTTCTCGTACCCCTACCTCTACAGAAGAAGTTCCGTAGTTACAAGAGGACATTAGAACTGATCCTGGTGTAACAGTAAACACTTCTATTCCTGAACCAACTCCATCTGGGTCTGATTCGAAAGGTGTCACCCCTCTAGTATATGTCGCTACAGAAACTATACCTTCTTCGGCACTGGAAATATTTTACAGACCTGATGGTCTACCTCTTCCACCTAGACTGATTGCTATAGAAGAGATTGTAGAGGATCTTCCATCCAGTACCCCATTGCATTTTGGAACTGGGATCCACTTATATCCTTCTACTACTGAAGTTAGTTCTTTCAACCATCCTTCATCGCAAGTTCTTGTCGAATCGCTAGGAAATCTTTTGGATAGACTCAATATGTCTGAACAACCATCGACATCTAGGACTGTGTCATCTGATACAACAACAACAGAACTTCCCACTGCTACTCTGACAATGTTTCTTGGTATACCATCTGTCCCAACTAGTTCTCAACCACTAGATGGAGTCCACCAAGGGACTGTTCAACAACATGGTCTGTTCCTAGTTGTTCATCCAGAATCTTATCTAGAATTTCTTATGTTGAGACTTAGCAAATTGATCCTTCACATCAGTATCAATTTGGGTAGTCTAGTCTCCAAAGACCAATTTACCCTTTGAACACTGGATTGCCACCATATGGGGGGCAGTATGCCTTTTCATTGTCCCCTCCGAGAGAGTAACCATATGAGAGTTCACAACAAAATTCGGGTCAAGCTGGAATTGCATCCAATGGTTGGGTACCAATACTGCCTCAACAACCAAGAGTTGTATATTCAATGCAACCAAATCAACCTGTGTCAAACATTCCCACTACACTGGCTATTTTGATGGTGTTGCAAGTACAAACGCTGCCTATTGTATGTCAACCTCAAGTCTCTCAAGTCATAATACAACAACCTCTTGTCTCCACGACTCAATCGCAACCGCGGATTAGTGGCTCCTTAACTGAAGCGACTCAGGCTCAATTAGGTACTATCACCCCTTATCTTGGTCAAACATCCAGTATTGGAGAGTAGTAAATGGTCCAACAACCATGGCTGGTACAATATCAACAACCACAATTCCAGCAAGCTTACCGAGGACTTGAGCAACAAATCTTTGCTAGTAATGGGCGGCCATATAATGGTTACCAACAATCATATTATAATGGTTATGCCTATCAACCTTATCAAAGTTATCAACATCAAATACATTATGCTAGTATGCAAAGACTTGCTAGTTAGGCGATCCCATCTTATCCGGGGTATGCTTCGCCAAACCTGAATCAACAGTTTCCTTTCGTAGCAACTTTAGAATTACCAGATCTGAATCAGCCAACAAATGATCTAACTTGTTACACCCCTTGGTGGCCAATGATTCCTCATAAACTTCCATCAAATATTCCTAAATTCAATGGAAATCCGAGTGAAGGTGCATCAAATCATGTAATGACCTTTCATTTGTGGTGTTCGTCCAACACCCTCAATGATGATTCGATTAGGCTTTGACTTTTTCAACGAACGCTAACTGGTTTGGAAGTGAAATGGTACATTGAATTGCTTAGAGCTTCATTCAATAACTTCAGTACCCTTGCCACCACCTTTTTAACCCATTTTCAGTTACCTATAAGGTACGAAACAGGAACGGAGCTCCTTACCAATTTTAAACAAACAACAGCCACTCACATACTTGATCATATTCAGGAGTGGCGATGTTGTCGTCAAATGGTAGAGACATATGTTCCTGATCAACTTCTAGCTGAATGGTTTATTAAGTCATTGTTACCTTCTACTACAAAAGATGTGGCCAAGGGAGGAGTTGTCACTGAAGAGCAAGTCATTGCTCGTGCACAATATCTAGACTTGATCTATACTTAGTCTGGCACCCTCTATGACAAAATTCTTGACGCTCTTAGGCTGGAATTTTCTGTTCCTCCTCCTCCTAAATCAAACAGGGACTCTCGTGTCGGTGATGGCGTGATTGGCACCTCAAGTACGCAAACCGCAAAGGCTCAAACTGGTAAAGCCCTTGTAGTTTCTAGTAAAAAAGAAAATGACAAACTTCCTGCCTTGGAGGTTAATGTCGTGTCATCAGATAAAGGCAAAGAACTGAAGCAACTAGGGGGCAAGAAGAAAGGGAAAAGCAAAAAGAAGAAATAGGAAGATTCGACTCCTGAAAAATCTTCTGAAAACCCTACTGGAAAAAAGAAACCTACTCATCCATGTCTCATATGTGATGGGGACCATTGCACAACAGAATGCCCGCATCGAGCTAAGGTCAAGAAATTCTGTAAGAATTCAAATACCTCAACGGTATTCACTGATCCGTTTCCAAACCCAGAAACCAATGTGGTTGCTATCGATAATGCTTCCAAATCCCAAGTGCTTATGTTGTCCATTTCGAAATAGCAAAATGATGCTTTGATATCGACAAGGAATAAAGATTATGGGAATCCATAGATGTTGAACAACAAGGCTAAAGATCAACCTAGTAGTTCGACAACAACTTCATCCAAAGTTGTGCCACCCATCATTCTTGAGCTAACAATAAAGTTGCCAAAGAGAGTAGTACACAAATTGACATTTAATCCTCATGCTCGAGCAACACAAAATTATAATATAGTAGAGGATCTGGCCCAATCGCCATCTGCTATGTTGACACTTGAAGTACTGCAAAATTGCCCATCCCAAAAGTAGGCTCTATTATCAGCAATAGGTTGGATTGACCCAACAGATTCCAATCTTGTGGCCTTTAATCATAAAGGATATGAACCTCAGTTACCAACTCAACTCGCTTTCCTCGTACAGGTAAAATCCCTCAACAAAACTGTTCATCGAACAATCATTGATGAGGGGGCATCTACCTGCATTATGTCAATGAGTTGCTGGAAAACTTTAGGCTCACCACCCTTGTCAAGATCATCAACGACATTAAAAGCATTCGATAGACAAACATACACGCCACACAGAATTCTAAGTAACTTCCAAGTTGAACTGGGGGGCAAGACAATAGAAATTGACATTGAAGTTATCGATGGAAACCTCGATTACAACATCCTAATGGGAAGGCCTTGGATTTATGCTATGGCTGATGTTGTGTCAACATATTTTAGAAATATTGCATTTCCCTTCCAAGGCGGAATTACAACTGTTGACCAACAAAACCTTCTCTCCAACAATTCACAAGTTACGGGAAGCATTTCAATGATCCATGGAAGCTCCCAATCGCTTCAAAATGTCAGAGTAGGCCTCCTAAAAGACCCTGCCTTAATGGGTACTTTTGCCCTAATGCCTCTGAGTAATCCGACGAAAGTGGCCATGATGGAAACCTGTAATATGGTATCTTCTATATCTACAAATATTAAGAAGATTTCTGAACATTTTGTTAGCATGGATCATTGACAGGTATTGCCTCTAAGCCCAATAGAAATTTTGTAGCAATCAATTTTCTTGGCCTCGGTGGCAAACCAAAATCAATTCTCATTGAGTGTTTGGATACATAGGTCTCAAGAATATGGCACCTCTTCAGATCCTTGGTCGCATGTACATTCTAAGGACGAAGGAATCATTCAATCAATGATGATAGGAGAGGCACCATGGGAAGATTACCACCATCGTTCCCATCTTCAGGATAACAACGAATATTATTCCAGCGACCTTAATCATCCTTCAGTTTTTGATTTTCTATCAAGTAAATACGGTGGATTCCAAGCGAAATCTGTCCAATATTGAAGAAACTATTACCATAAATGTCTCGACTAAACCTAATGTTGTAGAGAATATTCATGTCGGCAAATCTTTCTCTTCTTCAAAACTGGAAATATATTGCACTCTCTTTCACAAATTCAGAGATGTCTTTGCATGGTCATACGAAGAAATTCCAAGCATTGACTCGAGCATAGTTGAACACGAAATCAAGATGTATCCAGATGTCAAACCGGTATGACAACGGCTTCGGTAGGTTCACCTATAGAAAGCCACTGCCATCAAGGCTGAATTTGAAATTTTTTTACATGTTGGCTTCATTTACTTGGTTCCTCTAACTGATTGGATATTAAATATTGTTCTTGCGATGAAAAAGCAAGGAACGATTAGAGTGTGCATTGATTACAGGGATGTAAATCAAGCTTGTCCAAAGGACAACTACCCTACACCCTTCATTGACCAGATAATTGATGAATGCACCAGATGCGAAATCTTTTCATTCATGGATGGATTTTCAAGTTATAATAAAATAAACATCCACTCACAGGACCAGTCAAAGACTGCATTTATATGTCTGTGGGGCACATTCGCATATCGTAAACTACCTTTCAGTTTAAAGAATGCAGGGGCGAATTTTCAGAGGGCAATGAATTATGCCTTCCATGACATCAAGTACATTGTTCAACCATATCTCGACGATCTACCGGCTCATTCACGAAAGCGGACTGATCATCCGCAGCATTTGAGAGCTATATTTCTACGCTGCTGACACTACAAAATACGACTCAATCCACACAAGTGTGTGTTTTGTGTCGGTCCTGGTCGTCTACTTGGTTTCGCAGTTTCTAAGGATGGGATTCAACTCGACCCATGTAAGGTTCAAGCAATCATCGATATGCCTCCACCTTCAAATTTGCTTCAGATTCAAAAACTCCAAGGGAAAGCAAACTTTCTAAGGATGTTCATTCCAAATTACGCCGAACTTGCTAAAGGTTATACGTGTCCTTTGAAAAAGGAATTGCCCTTCAACTGGGATCAGGTTGCGCAAGCTTCCTTTTATGCTCTAAAGGAATCCCTAATAAAAGCATCATTAATGTATGCTCTTGACTGTCAAAAATACTTTAACCTGTATCTAGCTGCAACAGATACGACCATCACAATGGTTTTAGTACAAGAAGACAATGGAATCGAACATCCTGTCTATTATTTAAGTTGAAACTTAAATGATACAAAAAGCAAGTACTCCTATGTTGAAAATCTGGCTCTTGCAGCTGTTCAAGCATTACAGAGATTTCGACACTATATCCTCTTTCGCAAAACTACCATTTTTTCAGATTGCAACCCTATGACTTACATTCTGTTGCGTCAGTTACTAGGGGCAAATATTCGAAATGGATAGCCATTTTGCAAGAGTTTGATTTGGAATTCATAAAATCCAAATCAAAGAAATCTCTAGTTTTCGCGGAGTTACTATGCGACTTCGCATCGTCGTCCAACGATTCAATGTCCAAAGCATCAATCGTGGATGAATCTTTGTTTCTGATATCGTCGAGCGATCTGTGGTATGGAGATATAATAATCTATCTCCAAATCCAAACATACAGGCCTAGAACCTCTCGCTCTGAACAATGACGTACTTGATACTAAACAAAAGACTACATGATTGTTGGTGATACACTTTACTGTCGCGGTATCGATACAGTTCTGTGAAGGTGCCTCACGGATGAGGAGGCCAAAAAAGTCCTGAATGATTGCCATTTAGGTGTGTGTGGGGGGAATCAATCTGGTTATGCTACGACACAAAATATCTTATGAGCAGGTTACTTCTAGCCTACTATGTTCAAAGATTGCATAATCGTAGTCAAAAGTTGCCATACTTGTCAAATCTTCGACTGCAAAACTAGACTACCACCTGCACCTCTGCATCCAATAGTTATTGTTGGGCCATTCGCTAAATGGGGCATAGATTTCATGACATGTAACCCCACCTCAATTAGGGGGCATGGGTATATCATAGTCATAGTAGACTATTTTACAAAATGGGCTGAGGCGATGCCTACATTAAACAACAGTAGTGAAACAGCTACTCTTTTCTTTTTCAATCATGTAGTCTCTAGATTTGGTGTTCCACAAGCTATAGTCATAGATCATGGATCGCATTTCCGCAATCACATGATGGTTGAATTGGCTACCAAATTAGGACTGTCCCACAACATTTCTAATCCATATTATCTGCAAGCTAATGGACAAGTTGAAGCCATCAACAAAGTCTTGAACCGCATGCTACAAAGGATGATTGGAGTCTACAAATGGAGTTGGCACCTAATCCTATACTTGGCCTTGTGGTCATATAGGACATCAGTGAGAAATGCAATCGGATTTACACCCTTTCAGCTGGTGTATGGCCTAGAAGCGGTCTTACCGATTCAGTCTGAAATTTCATCTCTCAAGCTCGCAGTCGACCTTCTCCCCAGAACTTCAGAGGAAGAGGCTAATTTCTTAGAACTAATCCAATTGGATGAAAATCGTCATGACACCGATTTGGCTAATGAAGCTCATAAGAAATGAGTCAAGGCGCAATTTGACAAAAATTTCAAACCCCGTGTCTTCTCGGAAGGTGACCTAGTCTTGCTTTATGATCAGGAATCCGATAAATTGGGAGCAGGTAAGTTCCAACCATTATGGATGGGCCCCTACATTGTTAAGTGAGTATTAGCAAAAGGAGCCTACGAGCTAGTAGATTACGATGGGATTCCACTGTCACAACCCCAAAACAGGTTGTACCTTAAGCGTTACTATGCTTGATTAAGTGTAGTAATCTCTTTATATGCTTTTGTTATGTTTTTTGTTTTCGTCAAGAGTGATCATTTTGGTTAGGTAATCCACTTTGCATTTTTTGCAGACGTCGGACCTATTGGAATCATTTGTTGGATATGCCAACGGAACCAGTCATAGTATGCGGGACTTATCTTCTGTAGCGTGGGCCATTTTTAATCCAAGTAGTGAGTTAGCGAGTTTCAGAGGGGTATGTATTGGTCGGTCAATGAACAACATCGCCGAGTACAGTGCATTGATGGAGCTTCTCTCTGATGCCATTGCACATGGGATATGCCGACTTGTTGTCAGGCTAGACTCACAACTCATCATCCTGCAGCTTACTGGCATCTATTCCGTTTGGAATCCAACTATTTATCGTATGTTCCTAAGGGTCGGGATTTTGGAAAGGTAGTTTGATTCTATTCAATATCAACACATTTCCAGAAACTTAAAAACATTAACTGATTCATTAGAAAATTATGTGTTAGATAGACATTTGCAGCATTTATAAAGGAAAAATCATTTCAATCAACATTTGCATTAGGATCATATAAATTAACCAAAATAAAACTCCGAAAATCAAAAATACATATAACTGTTTATAGTTTTTTACAAAATGTTCTGTGTCCATGACAAAATTGGTCGTACGACCAAAAAATCTCAAAAATGCTAGAAAGCACCCTAGACTAGTGGTGCTGGGGATAACAAGTCACCGCCTATGCGATCATACGTAAGAGCCTAGTCCATCGACTTGGCACGCCAGTGGTATGGCGTTGTAATCTCAGAGGTAACTTGTCGGTCCTCACATCCTAAATACCAAGTGTGAGACCCTCGATTTTATCCTGCAATACTGCAAGGGTCTTCGCTATGTCCAGATCGCGAAGGATAGCCCTCCCTACAGTCTCTCTTGCTGGAATGACAACTACTACCCTCAGGCGAACTGCTGGTTGCATTGGTCCAATGTATGCACAAATATATGGGTTTGATTAGTCTTGATAACATTTAAAACACAAGAACATTATAAAAGCAATAAACAGAGGTATGGTCAGATCTTTTTACCTATAACACCCCACTACTCGCCAACCGGCAGCACCAAATCTGGGTCGCCACGAAAATCCATCCCAACATATGGATACTCGGCGAAGACCATCTCCTGATGATTGAACCACTCAAAGAGGGCATCAAATAATGAAGTCTACGACTGACCAGCATGTCTGGCCATGAGATCGACCCATCTCTACATCCGTGGTTCCCTTAATGCTGGTAGTCCAAGTGAAATGTACTATGGTTGCATCAGTGGAATCCTCTCCAAGGTGAAAGCAGTCAGAATAGAACCATAACCAAAGTTCTTGGATCTTCTGTTCTTCACCTTGGAAATTTGTTCTTTTATAACCAGAAGTACTGCATCATACCAGTTGAATACCTCTGGTTCAAAGCATTCCAGGGCATACTGCATATAGGACATGTTGGCCAAATGGAGAGCCGCGCTACTAGCCAATCTAGCAAAGGTGAATAAAATAGTCCTCAAGGACCGGTTAGTGACATCTCGAATACTGATCTTGCCATACCTGCTCGGCTGAGATCCATCTCTACAAAACTGTCAAATATAATCCCTCACGGATTCACCCCCATGGGCAGATCTTGATAGTGAGAGAGGAGCACCACACCTCGATAACCCGGTCAAGAAGTAGATATCCTCAACTGTCAAAGGGATGGATTTACCTCTAATTTGGAATGCTTGGTTGGTAGGATCCCATGCATCGAGAAGATATTGCAACAAATTGATTTGTTGCCTCATGCTAGATAGATGGA
Organism: Pinus taeda; assembly: GCA_000404065.3. Lineage (NCBI taxonomy): Eukaryota > Viridiplantae > Streptophyta > Pinopsida > Pinales > Pinaceae > Pinus > Pinus taeda. Next base: position 66,783 of record APFE030766631.1, on the reverse strand, counting down.
AGAATTTGAACAAGCCACAGTTTCGCAATGCAGTAACCGTACCCGGATCATGTAAGGCAATCATATCCTCTTCTTCATGCTCACGTTCGTGCCATGTAACAATCATTTTTATCTAATGAATCTCTGAAAAACAAACAAGAGAAGAATTAGGATCCTTATTTGGGAAAAAACAAGCAAAATTTCCATGAAACAAATGTGCATAAACTTTCCTCCCTGCGCCCATCGCACCTGAGCTGCGTATAGGGTGGAATGCATACTGACTAGCCAATGGCCAACTCAGTATGCATCACACCTTTCGATGCGTACTAGGTGCGATGGGGAGAGAATGAATTGTTCAAACCCCTGAGGCCTAGAAAAATAGGAAAAGCTGCTCAGAATCAGAAAAGGAAAGAATGCAATTGAAGAGCTCAAGGTTAGCTCCTACCTGGTCTAGACGGTGCCGAAAATAGTCCACCAAATCTCCTGGAATCAGCTGATGAAAATCAAGGGGGAAAACACCTCTAGAGCTCCAACAATCCCAAATTTGAATGAAATGGTAAAATGAGAGGTAAAACTACTTTTATGTTACTATTCACGTAATTCAAGTAAGATGTTGGTTTTTAACTCATTTTTCAAGCATGTATTTACATTTCTAATCAATTTGATGGAGCACTTGAACAGGTAGTATGACTGTTAAAAGAACATAGTGTTAATGGTGAATTGAACATCTCTAACTATTATTACGAGCAATGTTTCTACAAAGTTCAAGCTCATTAAAAAATAAACCTAACATTGAGCACATGTTGGCACAAGGTTCAAGATCATTAAAAATAAACCGGCATTTTGGTAAATAACCTTTGTGATCGCATTACTATCAGCCTTTTGAGCCTTAGTCGTGTTCTTACCGTCACCTCCACTTTTTTAGCCGATCATACGCCTCCACTTGATTTTTTACCCTTTTGAGGAACAGTTACGACGAGTGATTCTGCTAGCCACCCTCATTATGCTGTCATGTTTGAGAAGTTCCAAACTTACCTAGAACCAACTACTACCCGGATACATCACTCGTTCCTCAAAAACAAGTCTCTTTTAAGTTCTTTTTAGACTCGTAAAATATGAAAAGATTGTCAAGCTACTGGCCTTTCCAGCTCGTTAAAGTAAAGGGAAGCACCATCCCTCCTCTGTATTTTAATCTTTTTGGACCTGAGGGATCATTACACAAAAATATCAAGCGTTGGTCTTGTTCGGCTCGCTAAAATTATCGAAAAGTCATCCCTTTCGTATTATTTTATACTTTTTCAGACTTAAGGGATTATACCACGAAAAAGGACTACTGGAGTTTCCTTTCTGTCTCCTTTTAGACTCTCTAAATATGAAAAGGACTGAGTTATCTTTGGCGTTAAACTCGTTAAAACAATAACGAAAACCTTGTCCATCCGAGCAAGAGTGAGTTTCACTGTCGCTAAGCTCACTAAAACATAGCGACAAGTTTGCCCGAAGGGAAAATTATAGAACAAGCATATGTTATCCTACTCAAGCTTGACAAAAAGAAAGAGGTACTGGTCAGCAATGACTGGGTAAAAAGGGAAGAAAACTTGAAGAAATTCATTGGTAGCAGGTCGCTCTTGAACATGACACTTTCACTCCATCACCATGATTGAGTCGAGTTAGGTTATTCCATTCACCGATCATATCACCATTGGTCCTCCGTACCATCCACTTTTGGGGTTAATGCTACCAATCCATTTCAGTGTCACCAATATGTTCAAGAGAAGTCGCTCAGAGAATTCACCAACCCCAGCGTACGCCTCATGCACTGTAATACCTTCACACTCTAGCTTTCATGACTACCACCCTGAATGTTGTATCATCAGATCGTTTTCATCTCCACAAAATCATTTTCTCCATTCCATGTCATAGATTTGGGATTCATTAGGCCCTCCTATGACGGGTCATTTCTTGTCGAAATTAGCTCGTTATCTGAGAAGTTGACTTAGGAACAACCTTTTCAGTACTTTGAAGCTTGCATGCCTCAATGGCAAGTTTCTCACTTCCGGCAACAGGTTTACATCAATGGCCTTCGACTGAAAGATTTTGAGTGGTGTTCGACATCGACTCATGCATTCACACCATGTGAATTGTACTACAGTAGCTTGAGGGTCATTATCATTATCGGTGATTCTTCTCATGCCTGTTAACAGCTTACATCATTGGCTAGTAATCAAGTGATGTCTTTCCATGTTCGACTTTAGAACATCTTTTCACATGGATCAACTTGTACATCGGGCGAAGATTGAATGAGCTTGAAGACCTCAGATCTAGTTTCATCCATCCAGGTTGTGATATATTCAGGGAAATAAAGATATCAAATGCACTCCATAGCTACCCAGATAATCATCCAAGCTAAGGGATGATGGCTCTACCAGAATCATCAGTCTGCCACACAGACAATTGTCTGTCCTATGTACATGAAAATGAATTTATAAAGCTGAGCATGGGAATGCCCGCCTCAGCTAGATCATGAAAATATTATG
>APFE030766631.1:14530-56623 GCA_000404065.3 Pinus taeda | reverse complement strand
AAAAAAAATTGATTCACACCTGACAGCTCGTGGTGGCGCAGCTGTGGGTAGAGGTGCTGCATGTAGCCTCCTCTGCCTAGGGTTGCGCACCATGAGCGGTCGGGTGGCGGTGGGTCGCCCGGTTGCCCGTGGTGGCATAGCCCTAGGCAAAGGAGGTTGCAGCCTCCTTTGCCCAGGGTCGCACCACCACGGGCGACTGGGCAACTTGCCACTGCCCGACCACCCATGGTGGCGCGGTAGCCTCCTCCGCCCAGGGCCATGCCACCATGGGCGACTGGGCGACCCGCCGTTGCCCGACCGGCAGAGGTGGCACGACCTTGGGCAGAGAAGGATGCATGCAGTCCCTCTACCCAAAGTTGTGCCACCACGGGTGGTTAGACGTGAATCAAATTTTTTTTAATTAAAATATATTTGTTTAAAAAAAAATAAAAGTTCATTTAATAAAAAATGGTTAGTAAATCTTTATTTTGTTTTAAATAAAATATTTGTTTTTAAAAGCATTCTCTTTGCCAAGGGCCGCGCACTAGTGGCGACTAGGCGAATTACCATTGCCGGACCGCCCAGTGGTGCGCAGCCCCGGGCAGAGAAGTGCGTGCAACCCTCTAGCCATGGCACACCACCACGGTCGATCGGGGCATGAATCAAATTTTTTTTTTCTTATAATTAAAAAAATTTTGTTTAAAAAAATAAAATCCATTTAATAAGAAAAATGGTCATAATTTTTTTATTTTGTTTTATAATAAAAATATTTGTTTTAAAAATGGTTTTGAAATTGTTTTTTTTTTTTAATTAAAAAAAATATTTTTTTTTAAATTAAAATGTATTTGTTTTTCCTTTAGATTTGAAAATACAATATTATTTTACTTATTATTGGTTTTGGTTTCTTTTGTTTCTTAATTTGAGTATATTTTTGTTTTTTTTAAATGTTTTTAATCTTAATTTTAGTTGTTTTTATTTTTATTTTTTTAAATCTAGTTTGTTTTTATTTTTATTTGAGGGTGTTTTTTGGACAATTTTTGCACAAAGAATTGGTTTTCACCGCCATTTTTAAAACATGTTGAAAATTTACCCTAGAAAAAAAAGGTGTTATTCCAGCATGAACACTTTTCATTTTTAACACTGTTTTTCATGTTTTTACGAGGTTTTTTTGCCAGAGTTCCCGTTTTGAGTTTATAGTTCTCGTTTCAAAGTTTACACTGTTATAGATTGTGAAGAGGAGGAAGAAAAGAAACTAGATACATCAAAAGAAGAGGATATACACCAGGAACCAACACCAAAGAAAGAAGAAATGAATCCAACCATATATTGTAATGCATTGGTGGGAATTACCACTCCTAAAACTCTCAAGATAGAAGGATTTATCAAGAAAAAAAGGTAATAGTGTTGATCGATTCTGGTAGTGCCTACAATTTTATTCATTGTAAGATAGCCAAGGAATTGAATTTCTTTCTATATCTATCACCAGTGTGTCAAGTGATGGGTTCAAATGGAGGAACTATAAATTTCTTATGTAAGTGTCATAATATCAATAACCGTGGAGGAATATTTATTGAATAGTTCAATGCTTTCCATTCTAATGGGGGGTGTTGATGTATTAGGAATCCAATGGTTATAATCTTTGGGAACGATAAATTTTAATTTTCAAGAACTTTTCTTGAAATTTTCATGGAAAGGAAAGGAAATTGAATTAAGGGGCATAACAAGGAAACCAAGGAATATAATCCGCTCTAATAGCATGACAAAGATTTTAAAGAAAGAACAATGTGGCATAATTTCACAATTATGCTCACTAGATGTTTAAACATCGAAATCATTCCAAAGTATTTGAGATTTCCAAAGTCCTCCCACATATTTGTGATCATGATCATGTTATTCAATTGATTACAGGAAGAATTCTTAAAAAAATTAGACCTTACATATATCCTTATGCCCAAAAGAGTGAAATTGAATGTATGATTGCAGAAATGCTAGAGGTAGGTATAATTCAACCTAACCAAAGTTCTTTCTCCATACACAAGAAGGATTGATCACGGTGTATGTGTCTGAATTACAACCCTCTTTACTTATTAGAATTACAATAGCCCAATTTAAATTCATTCTTAGCCTCGGCCTTCATTCCTTATGTTACAAAAGGAACTTATCCGCAACCTTCCTATTGTTCGAAGAGTCCCATACATACATCAGTAACCATGGGAATCCCACTCAACTTACCACAATATCCACAAATCACCAAGAAGGAACTTTCATCATTGATTGACATGAAGAGTGGAGATTGTATATATATAATTCATTTCTCCTCCCCACCTATTATATTGTTAAACAACCCCCCATTTAGTTATATAAATAGTTAGTATTTGTATTAATAAATGGGGACCCTTTAAAAAAAATTCAAAAAACTTAGCAAATAAAAGCTTCCCTTTTGAAAACATTCAGAATAAAACCTTAAATAAACCTAAGATATCAAGCCAAGTCCCTTTATGGCTAGGCATTCTCACTTCATCGTAAATCACCTAATCCAAAGTAACAAGGATTTGTCATCAGTTGGAATCTATGAGATGCGATAAAAGACCCCCTTAAAAGACCAAACACAACATTGAACTTTTATAGAACTTAAGGCTTAAGATATTCCTTATATAAATAAAGTATTCACCACAATCGCATCATGGCTTTTACAAAGGGTGCAAACATGAAAACCATAAAAAAAACTTCAAAATGCGATGAGGTCCGGATGTGAGGGAACAATAAAGATTGTTATAATTTAAATAAAGTCTGACCTATCGCAAAATTGTCATTTCAGTGGAATAATAATTCGTTTAATAAAACAAACTCGATAAATTAAAAGGTATGCCACTCATCACAAATTGAAAAATAACAAAGCAACTTCAAATTGGTTTACTCCCGATTTGCGATTTCTGATTTGAGATCTTTTCAATATTACGATTTGCGATCTTTCCGATATTTTTGATTTTTCTTTCTGATATTTGTGATTTGTGATTTGTGATATTGCGACTCATCACAATCACATGATCAGTATCATGCATAACACAAACCAATTTGAAATATCATTTTGAAATTTGTGATGTGATATTTTGATGAGTCATGAAGGAAATCACACATAGGCCTTAATGCATAGTTAATGAGGTTTAACTTCATTTATTATTCTAATGGCTCGAGAAGATAGATATATTTTTATCCATGCTTGAAATAAAATCTCCATCCTTACGTTCTTTCATAATTCACTGTGCTATTGTGTTTCCACTTGTATTTTATACTCTACATTTTTATCTTGTTTTCTCCATTGCCCAAATTTCAGGGAAATTCCGAAGAAGACAACATTCGCAAAAATGGATAAGAAAAGAAAAAACACTATAGAGACTACTTCATTTGAGGATTCAAACATGCTTACACTCTTCTCTGATACCACATGCACTAAGGATTGCGGGTCTACAACATGGGAGGCCATGTATAATTTACTGGAGAAAGAAGACCCAAAGGTCCTAGAAACCAAAGAAACAACAGATGTCGAAGAAAGTTCAGATGCTTTTTATTTTGAAGCAGCATGTTCTTTCCTACAAAGGATAGCTACGAGCCTGAAAATATTACCATACACAAATATGGTAAGATGAATTATTGATAATGTGGATATTTCGGATAGAATGTTTAGAAATTCCATGCATGAAGTCATGGGGTCATTTAAACCAACCAATTTATGCCAAATGTACCATCTCCAAGAGCCACAAAAGATCTATGATAAAGCCTTTATTGAGAATTTTTCCAAAGAAAATTAGACCCGATGGACATCATGCATAATTGGAGGTCTGGCTCCAATAAGTTCAGGCAAGAGAAAACTGGTATGTACCCAATTGCACCCCTGTCAGCCCCGAATAATTTTGCAGTTGCAATTTTATGTAGGCTATTTGGATAAGCTGATACCACCAAGTTTTCTATTGAATGGTTTCCATTGATTTATGCGGTTGTTATTACTATAATCATGGACTGGAGTAATATTTTGTTAGAAAATTTTGCTATGGCCATTAGAGAATATAGGGGCAATAGAATTGTCTCCACTTGGGTTATCCCTCCCTTTTACATGAGTGCTCATGTCATGGATGTTATATGTTTTTCTCACATTTTCCAAACATGGGATGGAAATTTACTTTAAAGGATCCTACTCCCATCCATGTTTATCATATAGTTTTGTGGGAATCACAGTTTAACTCCCATTTTTATAAAATTTGTCATGGCATTATGTTTCAAATTTTACTAGTCTGTTTTTGACAAGAAAGCCTTAATTATATTGGAGGAAGCAAAGACAGACATCTTGCCATTGGAAAGATGGTTTGATGGGGAATTATTTACTTATATCAATTTTTTGGAAGTATTACAGCTCCACATGTTCTTCCATATTATGTTCTGGATAAATTATTAGCAAGATAGATTGCCTACCAAACATTAGTGGATGGTATAACCAAAACCCTTAATTATTGAAGAATTCCATCTAGTCAACCTTCCCAGTGCAATATAGTTCTTTCGCATTACATGATTATGGGCACACAGTAAAAGAGATACAAAACATCACATCCCTAAATGTGGCCATTATTCCAGGTAGAAAATATGGCCCTAATAAGGTTGCAAAAAACTTCACTATTATGGTGAAGATCAGACAATTTATTCATGAACATGATGCGTTTGATGATCTCTTTGAGCAAACTGAGACATATTCACTGGTTTTGCATTTAGCATCAATAAAAATAGACCTAGCAGACCTCAACCGCTTCCACCTCTATAGAAATAGAAGGCTAACAAAGTTCCCTTTGGACCTATTACAGATTGAACAAATAAGAGAACCTACTCTTAGTGTAAGACTAGAGGAAAGTTCCAAGAACAATTCTAATGAGGAATCTCAAGATAAATCAGTGCAAGGTTCAGAAGACTTTGAATACCAATCTAAGAATAATGAAGGAAGCCCCAAGGAAAACCCTAAGATGGACACAAAGAAAAATGCTGTAGAAATGGTTTAGAAGACCTCTGCTAAGGAACACATAGAGACTGGCTCTTCACAGGTTCAAACAGAAAAGATTGAAGTCATCAATATGGAACAGGAATGGGAGAAATTTAATAAAAAACTCCAAACAGAGACCAATCTTGAAGGAACTTCTGGATTCCAGACTCCACAAAACACTCAACAGGTTATAATTCCATAAAAAACAATACAAGAAGTTCTAACTACTCAAGATATTGAAGTCATCCCGACACACCCACCTTCAGAAATAATTTTAAAGATTGAGGAAATACCACCCCTAGGCATATTCTACAACCCAACACATAAGGATGTAGTAAAAAGGGAAAGGAAGAAAAGGAATCTGGATATATCAACAGAAGAAACTCTCGGAAGTGAACCAATGGAGGTCATATGGAAAGATACCCCCATTAATCCATTAGAAAATCTTACAAAGCTATCACAATTTGCAGGCGCCTATGCAACTTCAACAATTGATAAGGCAGCCGAAGTTCGACTTTTTATTAAATAAAAAGAAGAAATAGTTCAGATGCTTCAACAACTTGAGAAGGAAAGATAGGGCACCAATAGGCAAGCGAAAATGCAGATGGCATAGCTTCAACAAGATTTTGAGAATATTAGAGTACAACATCAAATAGACATTACAGAGAAGAACTCATAGATTCATCAAATGCAAGCTATAATGGATAAATTCAAAGACAACCCTCAAACAAATGAATTCATTAAAGAGGCCTTGAATTAAATTCTATGTTTTCACAGCAACAAGAAATGTTCTACCAAAGAATCTCATCGATCAATCCATATTGTCAAAACAAGTGTTAAGTTAACCAATCAAATGGTTGATCAAAGATTAGAATATGAAGAGATCAATAAGAGGATTTCATATTTTATTTCTTGGTAGGAATTTGAAGAATGAAGAAAATCTGATATGCCAAAGATCGAGGAGTCACACAAAGACATATTATTCACAGATTCAGACATACAGTTAAAATAGTGGAAAGAGACTGCCAAAATAAATGCAGAGGCAATCAAACAACTAACTAAGCTTGACTGGGAAACCTACTGGCGGTTTCTGTTAAAACCACAAAATCATTGGATGACTCTACAATGTTTAACTAATTCGACTCAAAAATGGTGCCACCGCTCACTGATGTTGTATTCACTGGACAATTTAGATCTAGAATTGGCCAGCCACCCCAGGGGAAGCCAATGATAGACATATGTGAACTCAAGGATTGAATGGCTAAATAGGACCATTCAATTTGAAGAAGCTTGTCATCATTTTAATTTCTATTTTAGTTTTATTTTACTTATTCTAAGGAAGGTTGTTTGAAACCTCCTCAAATTTTTATGTAATAATCTATTTTTTGATACATAATTTGTATTATTTAAACCCCTCCCATGCATTTAGAGAAGGGTACATAATTTTATCAAAAAAACTTTGCAAAGGATTTCACTCATGTACTTTTGTGACTGTTTTGATGAGATAATTGGAACAAGATCTAATTTTCTTAGAGATCGAAGCATACTCTACTGAATTTGCATTTTTGTACTCTTAAAGTATATTTAGTTGAAAAGAAGTGGATCAATATTACTGACCTCATGAGTAGGACCTTTCATATCATGTACTTTTATCTTTATGATTGTGTTTTGTTTATGAATTAGCATTAATCATTCTTATATTGTGTTATGTATGAAATATGAATTTACAGTTTGACATTAAATCACTTTTTTATAAATGTTTCAACTGTAATTCCTTATTGAATACATGAGAAATTGATATATGCGATATATTTTCCATGATTATTTTGCCTAACTATTTAGTCAAAATAATTCGCATTAATGATTTCTTCTCTTATAGAAATTGAATGATCTTTATTACCTTTTGCTTTAAGATATTTTTGTAGATCACATGATTTGAGTTATTCTTGGGTATATTGTGAGACAAAGTTAGAATAGATAGATGCATGTGTTTTATTGTTAAAATAGATCATTTTAGTTAAAGTCATTATCCATTATATCTTATATAAATCCAACACCATATCAATTTTTGCTAGGAAACTAGTCCCATTATCCCCAGTCGGAGCCACTATACCAAGCAGAAAAGGAGTTGCTTCCAAGGTTTGGACTGGGTGGTTATCCCCCATGTTATTGCAATGGAATTCCAGGGCTTCAACATTTTGGCGGTAGAAGGAGGGCCATGACTGTGAATGGCAAAGAGAACTGATCATAAATATATATATAATATATATTATATAATATATATATATATATATATATATATATATATATATAATCCTAAGAATTTCTCCCCCTCTAGATCTCCTCCAACCTCTAGATCCCCATCTAGAACTACAATCCCATGATCAGAAGTTGAGCAAACCTCTACAAAATATCCTAGTGAATCTCAGAGAATAACTTCTTCAGACTACAACCCTAAATCTCCAGAAGTTCATAATTTGATAGAGAAATTAGAGCAAATCTCTATTTCAGCTGAAAATTCTAAAATGTCAATCACCTGAAGGAAGTGTTTCCTCTGTTCTGCAACTAAGACAAATCTTGACCCATTCTCAAAGTGAGAAGACTGGAATTCTTCCTTTTGAGTTTCCCATTTCTCATTTCCAAAAGAAAACCAATAAATCTGAATCACAGACATCCACTAGAGAGGTTTTATCCCATTCTCCACCTCAAACCCCTTCATTCCCTCCACTTATTCCAACAACTTTCGTTCCCACTACTAGTGCTAGTTCTTCTACTCTAAGCACCCAACCTATGTCTTCTTCAAATCAAACTCCATCCATATCCTCCTCCACTCAAACCCCTCTTATCATCTCATCCACTAAAGTCCAATGTCAAGACAACAACCCTAAGTACACCCATGGAATAATCCCAATGTTGTAGTAATGGTAGATCATCTTCACCCTCTTCCTAAGCATCCTGAAAGATGGTTGCCCAAATTTAACCCTGACGATGGATTACCATCTGAGGAACATCTCCATAACTACATGTTGGCCATCAATTTAAATGGATTCGATGAAGAATATTACGTCATTAGACTATTTCCATATACTCTTACAGGATCAACATGATCTTGGTACTTTTCATTACCCCCATGCTCCATAACTAGCTGGGATATGTTTGAAGAACAATTCCCTGATAAGTTTGGAGATAATAGAACTACTGCGTCACTCATCAATGAATTTTCTAATCTAAAGGCTAAGAGGGAAGAAAAGGTTAAAGATTTCAATTCCATATTTAACAAACTACTCAATAAAATTCCAATTGCGTTAGCCCCTAGTGTTGATGTTCAAATTGAGCGGTACATATCTTCCCTTCCTTCCAATATAGCCATCTTTGTAGATAGAGTGAATTTGGCCACATTGGTCGAGAACATGAAGGAAGCCTTGTATGTAGAGAAATGCATAATTTCTCTTGAAAATAAGACCTATCAAAAACATAGGAAATCTAAAAAAGTTACTTGCATAGATGACTCTAAAAAGAAAGCCCCAAAATATCCTTTTGATCTTGAAGGCCTTCAAAAATTACTAAAAACCATGTCTAATGAAAATGGTTGAAATGAAGAAAAAAGTTGTTGAAGTCTCTTCTACTAAAAGACCTTTTAGATCTTTTAGGAGGAATCAGTCTTCTAGTTCTCTGCCACCAAATACTATATCTATTGTTGAGTCTGACTTAGAATAAGAGGAAGAGGAAAACAAAATGACCGATGAAGAAAGTGAAGAAGAAGAAGTAGTCGAACTAAATGGGATGTGGGACTTTATCCTTCCAAGCAAAGAAGAACAAGAATCTTTGCCGGTTAGCACCAGAAGCAAAGGACTTGCTGATATGACTCCGTTAAATCAAAAGCAGAAAACTCCAACTCCTACTACTAAGGAAAAAGAAATAAAAAAAAAAAAAGTTTTCTCCTAAGGCTTCACAGCCAAATCCATCTTCATCAAATCTTCCATCTACATCAAAGGCCATGGTAGTTACTAATACCATGGAGTATAACATTTTGGAAGATATGAAGAATACTAGGGCCATTATTTCACTACATGAACTTAGCAAGTTGAAACAACAGAAAGTATTACTTAGAGAACTAAATGCAATTCCTAATTCCCCCTACCTTTTGTTGTTGTATCGTAAGATGCTAAAGGCATGGGTAAATCCCCCCTCCTTCAAACAAATTTGATCCTACATATGTCATCCTAATCGATGATAGGTCTCTCTCACGCACACCTCCTTTCCTCTTAACTTATGAAATTTTCAATAGGAACCTTCACAATTGTTTGATTGACTTAGAAGCCTCTTCTAATATAATGCCAACAACAGTTTGTGCTAAGTTGAACGTCACTCCTCAAAAGTTTGATGTTCATATAGTACAACTTGAGAGAACCAAGGTAGAGGTCTTAGGGGAAATAAATTGAGTTAGCATTCGACTTTCCTCAAATCCCAAAGTCTGTCAAATAGCTGATATATTGGTCATTGACATTTATGACCTAGTTCTAAGTAGAGACTAGTCTGAAAAAATCCATGGATACTTTGCTACAGACTGGTCGCACATGTGTTTTCCATATAATGGAAAGCCAAATGAAATTCTAGTTGATCGAGAGAAACACATGAAACACATAGTGACTGAATTTGAAGGCGATAATTAGCCAGTATTATTCAATAATAATATTATTGGAAACTATTTAGCTGAGTCATTTTTAGAGAACTTTAAAGCACATGAATCTCCCTTTCTAAATAATGTTTTCACCTCACAAATTGAAAATTTCTCACAGACAGATGCTTCCAAGTGTAAAAAAATTGGAAATAATTCTATAGTTGATACTTTATTTTGGACTTTATACTTTGATGGTTCCAAATCTAACGATGGTGCAGGAGCTGGTTGCATTTTAATGAGCCCAGAAGGAGAAAAGACCATGTTAGCTTGCTGATAATAATTTGAATGTGCAAATAACACCACAGAATATGAGGCATTGGTTCAAGGATTATACAAAGAAATTGGCCTTGACATCAAATATCTACAGGTTTTTGGAGATTCAGAAATTGTCATTAAATAGGTAAGAAATACTATTCACTGCCTTTCTGGACATGTTAAACATTATCAATCATTGGTCTAGGATCTTACATCACATTTTTTGGTATTTAATATTGCTCATGTACCTAGAATGCAAAATGTTAGTGTAGATCTGTTAGTTAATGTTGCATCAAAACTCATACCATCTGAGGATTATAGTCCTAATAGGTTTTCCATTGAGTTAATTTTTAGACATCCATTCATAACAATGTCACTAATTGGCGAGTATTCAATGATGATTATGATATTTTAAATTTTCTAACATCAGAGGAGTCATACGATGACCAAATCATAGATGAAAATGAGCATGACCTTTAGTTAAAGCAGAAGGCTGATGAAAACCCAATACCTAAATTTGTAGTCAAATTAGAAGTTCTTTATGATCTCAAAGACAGATTTAAGAAGGTAACTAATGCCAAAACCCAAGTCTCAACCTTGAGAGTTGAATTATTGAACCTTGGAACTAATGACAAGCCTCAGAAGATTAATCTAGGTCTCGGTCTATCCTCCAATGAAAATTCATCATTCATTCGATTGTTGAAGAAATACAAAGGTATCCTTGCCTAAGATTATTCTGATCTAAAAACTTATGATACCTCTGTCATACAGAATACCATTCCTATGACCTCTAATGATAAACCAGTGTAGTAGAAACTAACGAAAATTCACCTGAACCTTGAAAGTTAAATCAAATTGGAGCTGAATAAACTCCTTAAGGCCAAAAGCATATTTCCTATTAGTCATTTCGAAATGGGTGTCTAATTTAGTGTCTGTTAGAAAAAATAATGGTGACATTTGCATATACATAGCTTTCAAAATTTTGAATAAAGAATGTCAGAAAAACAACTTCCCATTGCCAACCATGGAACAAGTGTTGCACTCAATAACTAGTTCTGAGCTCATGTCTTTTCTTGATGTGTTTTCAGGATATAACTAAATCTTGGTTCATCCAGATGCTAGATTAAAAGCCACATTCAAAACTAAATGGGGAACATATGTTTACCAAAAAATGCCTTTTGGTTTGATTAATGCAAGTGCCACATTTCAAAGAGCTATGGATATAGCCTTTAAAGGACTCATTAACAAACTAGTTGTTATTTACCTAGATGATATCACTGTCTATTCCAGGAAGAAAAGAAGTCGTTTAAATGACCTCAAGCAGATCTTTGAATGATGTAAAAAATATGGGATCTCGCTCAATCCAAAGAAGCCTTATTTTGCCTTAAGCAAAGGTAAGATTTTAGGTTTTTTCGTATCAAAAATGGGTATTCATATTGATCCAGAAAGGATTAAGAAAATTGAGAAGATCCCCTTACCCCATAATAAGAAATCCATGCAGTCCTTCTTTGGTTAAATAAATTTTGTAAAAATATTTGTCCCTGACTTTTCACGGATAGTTTTACCTTTACAATCTATGATTAAGAAAAATTCAGTTTTCAAGTGGGGTCACAATGAAAGAGAAGCATTTGATCTAATCAAACAAGCTATTATCAATGCTCCCTCCCTGAAATTTCCCAATTTTTCCAATAATTTTATTTTATATACATTTTCATCAAAAACATCATATGTTTTCGTTTTGACATAGCTCAACAATCAACAGATTGAAGCACCAATTTCGTTTTTTAGTTCAAATCTACAAGGTGCCGAGTTAAAATACTCTACTGTGGAAAAACAATCCTTTTCTATTTTTAAGTCAATAAATCATTTTAGACCATTTCTCCTTAAAACCCACACCAAAATTATAGTTCCATTCCTAGCAGTAAGGTAATTACTGGTGTAAAGGTAAGTAGGAGAAAAAAGGACCAACTGGGTAACTGCATTGCAAGAATATGATGTCGAAATTAGACCAGCTAAAATTGTTAGGGGTCAAGGTTTTTGCAGAATGTTAGCTGGAGCATCCAACTTACGAGTAGTAGAAGATTTAGGTGATTATATACAAATATCGAAGGTAAGCCTCAATGATACTAAATCTCAATATGTTGATCTCATCTTTTATTAAAAAAATGGATATGCCCCTATGCAGCTCAGTTACAAAAGAAGAAGGGCTTTGAGATTAAAAGAAAAGAAATACAAAATCGTTAATGATGTTTTGTTTAGTAATAATTATGATTATGTTTTACTAAGGTGCCTTGAAAAAACTGAGGCATAATAGGTTTCGCAGGAACTCCATGATGGACTAGCCGGTGGACATTTTGGAGGAGACACAACAGCACACAAAATCCTGCATGATGGCTATTACTGGCCAACCTTGTTCAAAGATGCACACGAATATAAGGAAGTGAAAAACCTGTCAAATTTCTACTGGAAGACAAAGGAAACCTTCTTTTCCATTACAACCAATCAACATTGAACAACCATTTGAGTAATGGGGACTGGACATAATAAGTAAGATCATTCCTCACTCTTCAAAGAAACATAGATACATCCTTACAAAAACTGATTACTTTACTAAATGGGTGGAATAAATTCCACTAAAGGTAGCCAATTCTGAGAACATCATCAAATTTATTGATCAATTTATCATTACTAGATTTGGCCTACCAACTAGCCTGGTATTTGACAATGCATCTTATTCCACAGGAAACACTATGATAGAATTCGCTCTCAAAAGAGGTTTCAAACTTAATTATTTGGCTAACTATTATCCTCAAGAAAATGGTTTAGCATAATCAACAAACAAAATCCTCATTTGGATCATTAAACGAACTATTGATCAATGTCAAAGAAACTGGCATAAATCTTTAACATTTTCTCTATGGGCAGATCGGATAACACAAAATGCCTCAATAGGCACTTCTCCAATTAATCTAGTCTATGGGAAAGAAGTTGTTCTTATTAGAAATATAGTTGTTCCCTATCTAACCATAGTTCAATTTATTGAAGAAACTCCTTCTTCTTCTTTACAATTAATGCAATCACAAATCCTCAAACTCAAAGAAGAAAGAGAGAAAGCTAAAAAAGTACATGCCCATCATCAACAATTAGTTATATCTTCCTTTGATGCAAATTATGTAAGTCCAAAATCATTTCAACTTGGAGACCTTTTATTGAAGTGGGATAAAGCACACGAGGAAAAAGGTAAGCATACCAAATTCCAAAGAATGTGGCTTGGACCATTTCATATTACAGAACAAATCAACCCATCAATGTTTCTATTGCAAGATTTATCAGGCAAGAGAGATTCTCTGCCTATGAATGGGCAGATTTTGAAGAAATACTTTTCATAGGAGATAACCTCTTCTATCCCCTGTATATTATCACCTTTACTTTTCCTAGGAAAATAAGAGTTAAATAGTATTTACTTTTGGCTTTACAAATCTCTTGAAATATTTTTATTTTTCGCTCTTATAAGTAGAGATTGTTAAGGAAATAATTATAACATTTGAAAATTAACTAGGTTCTATCTCTCTGAAATTTTCTTGTTTCCACCAAAATTATTTATCCTTTGGGAAACCTAGAACTTTATAAAGAAACTTTTGTTCTAGTATCAGTCAAGAAAAGTATCTTTACAAAATAAATACTCTTCGCAGATAAGAATCTTCAAATCTATAATTGTCATCCATAACTCTTAAGGAGTCAATGGTTCTCCCATCTAGTAAACTTTTCTCTTTTTAGAAGGTAATTTTAAAATATGTTGGAACTTAAAAGATAAGAGGTCTCATCAAGAGCCTCCTTACCATGTTCATAGGGAAATAATGCACTGACATTACCAATACTTCATACCAAAACAGGGTAATGGCTTGAGATTATTTTAATCAAAAGACAAGGGGTCTCATCATGAGCCAGCTTGTTTAGTTGAAATTACGACCAGTGAATGACATTGTCACTATCTTGCCACCAAACCAAGACAATGACTTTTAAGTAATAGAAATAAAAAATTTCAAAAAATTAAACTGTTTAAAAAAGAAAAAAAGTGGAGAATAAGTATATGATTTTGAATTTATCTCTAAACACTGCACTCTTATCTGGATGGTGTTGTAGCTCTTTTATTTTTGATAACTTAGCCATTAGTTGAAAAAATCAAAATGCCATAGAAAAATGATAAGTTAGGATATGGACCAAAAAACAAAATTGAAGACAAAAATATTAGGATTTATTATTATTTCAGGTCCATATCATAAAAAATAATAGGATAGTTTCCCTAAAAAAGGAAGGAAAATGATAAAATGTTAGATAAGCAATAAAAGAAAATATTTTCTTTAGAAAATAAAAATTAAGGCTTCTAGTTCAAACACGCTTTTGAAATTCGTTGTTTAGCTTAAAACAATGCTTAAATTCCTTAATTGGGGTTTAATTATTGTTTAAAACTTGATCACTTTGCAAATAGTCATAACATATGATTTTGTCGTATGGGCATAAGCAACAAAACGTCAATTCAACACTAAATAACCACCATGAAATTTTCAACATATACAATTCACCCCGCCTGGATCAATGGTGGAGGAAGCTTTTCGGCCCCCCTTCATTCGCTTCCTGTTAATGCAAGGTGGGGGTTGGGGGGGGTTTGAAAAGTAGTTTGAATGGTCACCCTCTTTTGCTACGTGGAACTCCCATAATGTTTTGAGCCCCCAAAGTGCAAAAATGTAAACCACCTCACCCCCCTAAAATCCTGCTAGATTTTTCCTATTTTCCAACTGTTGACCTTGTTCCCGTTCCATATCATCCACCCATTACCTCACACCCATTCACAATCTGCCACGTCACAAAGTCGTTGCGCCATATGCTCCTATACCATTGCCGGCCTTAATTAACCGTTCATTCTCATGTTAGACTTTAATCTCACTCCTCTGCAATAAATTGCCGACGGTTAGATTTAAATGGAAAATTAAGCCCCATTTCGCTTATAAATATCCGATGGCTATACTCTTTGCCACCTTTTTTGCTTCCATCTAATCACAAAAAATTTTATTTTCTCTATGTATATCTTCCCCTATCATCTGTCTTTCAGCTAAAACAGTTTCGGATCTCCTCTCCCCACAGCAAGATGGTTCCCAAAGTTAAATCACAGAAAACTGTCGAAGAAGGGAATCCATCTATAGCCTTGCTTTATTTGGATAACCTCCCCCTTGTGGACTCCTTATTCAAAGTCACTAACTCTAAATTAAAATTCGATTTCCATGAATTGCATTTATGGTTAAAACATAAATATGCGGCTACATAAGATCCCATTTGTTTCTGGGAAACACTTTTGCCCTTATACTCCTTTCCCAAGACTCATCACTTCCCTGATTTGATCACTTGGTGTCAAGCCAAGTATGATCATGTGCAAAGAATAGTGATGACTCAGGATGGAAAAATCTTGATCACCATTACTACTCAGAGTATAAACCAAATGCTAATGATACCTTCATCCAACTCCCTCAGCCATTTCTCACCAATAGCTCTCTTGGACCTTTATAATAGACTCACCTTCCCACAAAGAGCCCTTATTTTTGAACTTTTTCTGCTAGAAGATGTTGAATTACCCAAGAAAAACCCACGTTATTCATATTTTATGTTTCCTAAAGTTGCTAGCCATATCATATCTCCTAGGCTATGAAAATGATCAACTTCTTGATGAATCCATCCTTGGATCCTTTTCCATTTTCAGTAAAGAATATCAACTTGCTTTCATGTATAATTATAGTCAATATTTGGTTGATAATATACATTAACTATTTATGAATTCAATGACACAAGGAGTGTTCAAATATAGCTCAGTCATAATACATTTCATTTTTTTTAGCAAGGAGATTCATTGCACATTTAGCTTAACAGGCAAGATGAGCAGGGAGTGAATCAATCAGTGATTCACTGGACAAAGTTAGTGAAGCAACATCATCAAGGCTTACATTCTCTCAGTTCATAGATTCTTTTGTACATCCAGTCCTTCGATTACTCAATAGCCAGGCAGAGCCCAAAATTGGAGAAGAGCTTAAGAAGACATTGCACTTATCAAAACAGACCAAGACTAGTGACTAGTATCTATACTAGAACTACATGGAAATTAGAATATATGGCAGTGAGTTAGCTCCATACAAACTGGCTAAGTATGTGCCAATGAGGATATTCTCACTAGAATACATCAAGCAGATGATAAATATGGATGAAGTCCATTTTTTCTCAGGTAAGCAAAAGTAACAATTCAAACTCAAGGCCAAGGTAGGAACATTCATCTGTAATACTAGGTCTCCAGGTACAAAGGTAGACAAATATTAAAGAGCATGAATCTCCAACCAAGCTTCACCTAGTCCTCTGATCCCTTTGGGATCATTTAAACCCTTAGAGTTTAGTTGAAGGCAACACCTTACAACCATACTCCCAGACTATAAAGCAATTGAAGAAATACTCCAGAAGAAAAATATAGAGATAACAACTTTGAAGAAACAGTTGAAACTGCCTTCAATTGAGGATCCACAAAGCAAAGAGATTGCAGAAAATGAACAACACAGGGAGGCGATTTTGAAGCTCATTATTGAGCAAAACATACAAATCAAGAAAATGGAAGGGAAAATAGAACAACTGCTGATCTGAAAATGGAATGTACTTGTTTAAGGATGCAAGGTATCCATTTTCCATAATTTCAAATGTGAGTGATACACTTCAAGTGATCTCTAAAAAGGTGAAAACTTCCTATTTCTTATACAGAGATAGACTGTAGGGGCATTCACCGGACATGTCACCTCTAAAGAGAGGATGAGTTCTAGAGGCTACCTGGCCCTCTACAGGCTCTGCCTAAAGAAATAGCAAAGTGAACACTTAGAAGGCTTTGACATACACATACTTGAAGTTTGATGTCTTGCGGGATAAGACAAATAACTTTATGCAGCTGAATAGGTGATTATGTGTGTATGTAAGTTATGTATATTTGTTGTTTAACACTTTATATCAGTTTTGTTTAGCATATCATCTTCAGCAAATAATGACATCAAAATGATAAAGCAGTTCACCCTTCTGGGCTACATCTGTTGGACCAAGCCTCTCCAACTAGGCTTGTCCTCTTGTATTAAAAATGCTACAAAGGCTAATAAAAGAATATGAGTGTCTCAAAAGACATATCTGACTGTAAATACAGAATCAGAAGATTTGAATTAGCTAAACGTGCTCTTTTCCAAGCACTAAACAGTGAAATTGTACCTTATACAATACTTTCCCTAGTTGGCCCTGGTGGCCCTTTAAACTTGCATGGAGAATTTCGAGGTGAAGATGACCTCAATAGGTTTTGAAACCTCTGCCATTAGACTCAGAAGGTCGAAAATAGCAGACATAGGCTTTTGAATCACCAAAAATAGATGAACACAACCCCCAAACAGCTCAAGCACTGAAATGGTCCTAGTGGCCCTGAAAGCTTCCCTGAAGCTAAACAGTGAGAAGAATGCCTCAACAGGTAAAATGCCCTGTAGAAATGGATTCAAAATGCTGAAAACCTTCAGGAATGACCTTCGTTCCACATTCACTGGCTGCACAATTCCCAATGCAGCTCCCAAACTGATTTGGCTCTAGTGCCTCCTGGAACTTCCACGAAGCAAAATCACCTGCAAATGACCTTATATGGCTATGAAACCTATACCAATGGCTTCAGAAGGTCAAAGAGACCCAAAATCAAAAAACAATTCGTCCAAAACAGACCTTCCTAGCCAAAGTTATGGCCATTTAGTCCCAACTGCCAGTTGCCCTTGAAAAACTCCAGCTAACTATAGTGGAGGTCTAGATAGGTCTGCCAATTATGGCGGGACCGCCCAAATTTGGCACTCCACCAAATCCGCCGCTAACTGACTGCCGGTTCCCTGGGTAGTGGTCGCATGGCGTGGTCATATTACATGGGGGGCTGGCCCTTAAGGGTTGGCCCGCTTTGGTTTCTGCCCAAACCAAATTTAAAGTTTAAGAGATATTTGTTCCCAACATATATCAATTCACAACCATACGGTCTAACGATAAGGTGTGGGAGTGTTATTTAGGAGGTCGCGGGTTCAAACCACGTGCTCGACCAAAAATTTTGGAACTCTATGCGCTCACATATGCTGATGTCACCTTGGGCCACATGGCAACCTCCGAGCCTGCCACGTGGCAACTTGTGATTGGCTGCCCAAAAAGGAATATTCCCTAGAATACTCCAAAGAATATTCTACAAAATATTCCAAAGAATATTCTACGAAATATTCTTTTTTTAATATTTTTTTTTGAAAAATATTCACAAATTAAGGGTTATTGGGTGATTTTGTTTTTGGCATAACTTTCTCATACGGTGATCGTTTTTCGAACCGTTTGTGGCGCCGGAATCAAGAGGAAGAGATCTATCCAGTCGTTCAAGTTCGAGCTAGTTTTGAGAATTTTCATTTTTGACCATTTTACGACACTTGGTCCTAAGCTCCTGATCACACCTCCCAAATGAGAAGGCTTTTGGTCCCCAAAAGCTCACTGAATCTCTGAACTGAACTGTACAACACTTGAGGAACAGAAATATCCTCTTTTGTTTAGCCAAAAGAGCATACTGATGCCAAAATGTCCTGCCTTGCCAACTGTCGTCATGGTGAATTTTCGCTGCATAAGCCAAGTACTCGTCGAATCCCGACCAAGTTCTTTCGCCAGAAAAATCTAAAATTGCAGGAACTAGCAATGAAACTTGCTGATATATGAGCTGAAATATTCCTCTGAACATGTGAGCTTGCTAACTATCACGATACCCATCCATGGCACCTCCGCTCCAGAAGAATAACTGCCTCCCAAATGAGAAGACTTTTACAAAGATGAAACACTTCATCATTTCTCCTCTTTACAATCTTGGAGATCAAATTAAATTTTTCCAAGTCATTATTACATTACATGCATGGTTAAAAACAAAGTAATCAACCCTTCAAGTTAATCACACATACATTTTTAAAATAAAAGGAAATCATCATGATCCCTATGCTCATGCATATCATTCTCATGCATGCAGTTTATCTTTCAACTTTCTCTTAAGTACAATCAAAAGTACAATATCCTCGATCACATGTACATGTATTTTCAAAGCTGAAGTGAATATAACTTTTGCTGTGATAGAGTGAGTCTCATACTCATCTTTTACGTTCATGGCGAAATTTTTGCAACAACATAAAAAAACATGCATACATCCAAAGTTTGTATGTATGAAAGGAGTATGTCTTACTATATCAAGAAGTCCATCCACTTCTTACCAAGCCACTTCAATGGCGAATTTTGTAGCAACAACAGTTCTTCATGTGAATCTTCCACATCGATAATGGAATCCATAGATCCATTTGTGCCAATGTTTTTGTCCTCAAGCTGCATGTGCTTTGGATGACTTGTTGGATGCAAGGTCCAAGAATGAGAAACATGATGTCCCTTCTTTTGACAAAATTTGCAACTTTCAAGCACTTTCTGAGAAATTTTTCTTTGCCTCTTCTGCTTCCTTTGTGCTTTCTTTTTCAACCAGCATCTTGAAGCAACATGGTTAAATCCACCACAAAATGCGCAACAAAACTTCCTCTTTTGCTGCATAGAATGTCCATCCTTTTTGTCTTCAAGAGACAATGAACTAGTAGAGGAGACAACTTTCCTTTTCAGACTTTCATCACTATGCTTGTCTTGAAAACTGTTTACATTTGCATGCTCACCATAAGCGACATGTTTACCCTCTACTTGCTGCAATGATGGCTTAAAACAATGGCAATCATCCTTAAAGCAATTTTGGCATATATTCATTTGAGAAATTGGGATAAAGGTTCTTTTTAAATTGCATCACTTGCATTCAAGGATTTGAATTCTTCACCATTAAACTGTTCATATCCAAGACCAACATTCTTGGGTCGCTCCACAACTGAAATAGGATCAACCATGCCTTGCGCATGCTTGCCCAAACATTTGCCTTCTTGATAGCCCATCTTAAACATTAATTTGGACCCTATGCCTCTGGTATGTTTCTCAAAAGAACCAACACACTTTTCAATTGAGGAAATTGAAGACAAGTTTGAATGATTTACCTCATCCTCATGCATTTTCTTGGAAAAAGCTTCTTGAGCTTGAAGGAGTTGTTTCTCCATGTCATGCAGTCTTTGGAGAATTATTTCCTTCTCATCCTTCATAGCCAACAATTGTGCATAAAGCTTAACACTTTCTCTTTGATCCTCAATGAGAATCTGCACCATGTCCTTCACCTTAATGAACTCATTCTTCATGTCATCATTGAAGAATTTTGTGAAGGAGAGACCTTCACTTGTGGAAGAAGTTGGCATTATGTAAATGGTCAATTAAACAAAAGAAACTTCTAAATAAGAGTTCTCAAAGCTTTTAATCAAATGACAAGATTTAACCAAATGTTAAACAAAAAACCCCTTCTTATTCAAGCAACCATTTGCAACAAATAAAACAGTGAATCTCTTACACTGCTTTAACACCTTTTGCACAAACAAATGCTCAACCCGAGCTCTAATACCATCTGATCCTCAATGATGGACAGTTCAGTTCAGAGATTGAGTGAGATTTTGGGGACCAAAAGCCTTCTCATTTGGGAGGTGTGATCAGGAGCTCAGGACCAAGTGCCGTAAAATGGTCAAAAATGAAAGTGCTTAGAACTGGCTCGAACTTGAATGACCGGATAGAGCTCGTCCTCCTGATTTCGGTGCCGCAAACGGTTCGAAAAACCAAAGCGGGCCAACCCTTAAGGGCCAACCCCCCATGTAATATGACCACGCCATGCGACCACTACCCAGGGAACCGGCGGTCAGTTAGTGGCGGATTTGGTGGAGCGCCAAATTTTGGCAGTCCCGCCATAATTGGTGGACCTATCTAGACCTCCACTACAGTTAGCTGGAGTTTTTCAAGGGCAACTGGCAATTAGGAGTAAATGGCCATAACTTTGGCTAGGAAAGTCCGTTTTGGACGAATATTTCTTTGATTTTGGGTCTCTTCGACCTTCTGAAGCCGTTGGCATAGGTTTCACAGCCATCTAAGGTCATTTGCAGGTGATTTTGCTTCGTGGAAGTTCCAGAAGCCACTAGAGCCAAATCAGTTTGGGAGCTGCATTGGGAATTGTACAGCCAGTGAATGTGGAACGAAGGTCATTCCTGAAGGTTTTCAACATTTTTAATCCATTTCTACAGCTTGTTTTTCCCGTTGAGGCATTCTTCTCACTGTTTAGCTTCAGGGAAGCTTTCAGGGCCACTAGGACCATTTCAGTGCTTGAGTTGTTTGGGGGCTATGTTCATCCATTTTTGGTGATTCAAAAGCCTATGTCTGCTATTTTTGACCTTTTGAGTCTAATGGCAGAGGTTTCAGAACCTAGTGAGGTCATCTTCACCTCGAAATTCTCCATGCAAGTTTAAAGGGCCACCAGGGCCAACTAGGGAAAGTATTGTATAAGGTACAATTTCACTGTTTAGTGCTTGGGAAAGAGCATGTTTAGCTAATTCCTATATTCTGATTCTGTATTTACAGTCAGATATGTCTTTTGAGACACTCATATTCTTGTATTAGCCTTTGTAGCATTTTTAATACAAGAGGACAAGCCTAGTTGGAGAGGCTTGGTCCAGCAGATGTAGCCCAGAAGGGGTGAACTGCTTTATCATTTTGATGTCTTTATTTGCTGAAGATGATATGCTAAACAAAACTGATATAAAGTGTTAAATAACAAATATACATAACTTGCATACACACATAATCACCTATTCAGCTGCATAAAGTTATTTGTCTTATTCCGCAAGACATCAAACTTCAAGTATGTGTATGTCAAAGACTTCTAAGTGTTTACTTTGCTATTTATTTAGGCAGAGCCTGTAGAGGGCCAGGTAGCCTCTGGAAACCATCCTCTCTTTAGAGGTGACATGTCTAGTGAATGCCCCTACAGTCTATCTCTGTATAAGAAATAGGAATTTTTCACCTTTTTAGAGATCACTTGAAGTGTATCACTCACATTTGAAATTATGGAAAATGGATACCTTGCACCCTTAAACAAGTACATTCCATTTTCAGATCAGATGGTATCAAAGCTCCTGATCAACTGCTCAAGGAAAAAGAGGCAACACATCTTGCTATGACCTCAATGACAACAATTCCCATAGCATGTACAGTCAGCCAAGCTCATCTTCTGCTGACATTGCTTCATCTTCAGCAACAGTTGAAACAACAAGGATGTCACAAGAGTTATAGGCACAAAAACAACACAATGAAAAGTTACTCCAGAAGTTCCAAGCCTTGGAGTCACAGAAGGTAAAGAATGATACCTTGTATGTAGAGAAAATGTGAAAATCACACAGGTTAGAGCTCAAGGTCAAACAATTAGAGAGTATGACTCTAATGGTAGACACTTTG
The DNA here is from genome assembly GCA_000404065.3 of Pinus taeda. NCBI lineage: Eukaryota > Viridiplantae > Streptophyta > Pinopsida > Pinales > Pinaceae > Pinus > Pinus taeda. Next base: position 34,235 of record APFE030766631.1, on the reverse strand, counting down.
GCCCAAGCCAAAGAGGACATATGGTTAGATATCAGCCAATCCATAATAGAAGTATGGCCATCCATACAAATTATTTTTGAGTAGCAAGAATTGATTACTAGATGGATAGAGATAGTTAGAGGGTAGCATTGGGCACAAAACCAAAAGAAGCAGTAGGTATGATAAAAGTATTAAACTCGAAGACTAGGCAATAGTTACAAGAGATAAATATTCTAGATAGCGCAACTGCTATTTTGGAGATTAAGAAATTCCTAATGAAGAAGAATCTATTGACTTAGCTGAAAATAAAATTTGAAGCTTTGAACATTGCAGTCAAAAGGTTTCATTCTAAATTCAATATATTGAAAAAGAAATGTTTACCAAAGTCACTGACATCAAATGATCAGCTAGTAAAATTGGATGATTACTGTGAAATATTATATACTATTGCAACAGATAGTAGTCAATTTACATGGATAAAAGATAGATTACTGGCAAAGTTTTTTGGGAGATTTGAGCCCTAACCTCACAATCAAATATGAATTTAGACATCATTTTCTCACTAAACCCAATTTTTAAAGATCTATTGAATTTGATGAGATATTTAGAAGAATGGTAAATTTGGAAATACCAAGTGAGCAGAGGTGGGATCAATTGTGTGAAATAATTGATTAACTTTCCATCCCAACTATTATAGACATATTCGGGCACTGCAACCCCAATCACATATGTCAATAAACTAAGGGCTGTTAAACTCCTAAAAGTGTTGTTTCACACCCTAAAGGATCATGGTCAACTGATTACATCATTTCCCAAAAGTTCCACCTAAAAAACTACTCAGAACTGGCCAAAACTGGACCATATAGACTACTCCATGCTTAGGGTGCGATGCATACTGGCTACTACACTTTCCACTTTGCTAGGCTCCTTATGATTGTGACTATTTCAGAGGTCTTCACCTTGATGTTTTGCACTTGGATGATGGTAAATTGAATGGCTAGGCTCCTCTATTTATATGTGTTTCCAGGTACGACCTCCACCTAAGGACACTTGCTTCTCTGAATTCGCCCAGGGATGAGTAAGAGATCATGAAATCTCCAAGTGGAACCAAGAACTATCAGTGAAATGAAACTAATCAAAAACCCATAAGCTAACTCGCCCCTCTGCAAATATATATAAATGGATCCCTCATCTGAGAGATCTAAAGGCTGGAATTTCGTAATTTGTAAGGAAGTGTTGTTGGTTTCTCTTTGAGTCATTGTATTGTTGGGTGATCTTGCTTTTCATGAGGTGAAGAGGGCTTTCATGCTGGCAAGATGATGCTGGATCAGACAGCTGGGTTGTAATCCTCTCTTCTACTTCTATTATCAACAAATTTATTTGAGTTTTCCTCCATATAATTATGTATTTATGAATCTTTCTAGTTGTGAATGCAATTGTATGGTTAATGTATTTATGATTCTGCATTGTTTATGGTATTATAGATCTCTATGCTTTGATGGTGTTTTTTTGCTTTGCCTCTACATGGGTTCTCTAAAGAGGGACAAGTAAGAAAGGAGTGGCAAGCTCTATCAAGGGAGAGAGGAAACAAGCAAGGAGCCAAGCGAAAGATTCAGGTTGGTGCTCTTTGCTTCTCTCTTATCTATCATACATAAAGGAAATCACAAGTTACTTTGATTGTTTGTTTCTAAGATAGCTACCCATCTTAGTGGGACTAGCAGATCGAAAAGACACTAGTTTTCCTGGAAACAAAATGGCGAATCCATAGGGGAGTGATTAGTTAGTTTGTTTGTTATTGTTGTTTGCTTTATAAACTACAGAAGGAGCTTGAAGTTAAGCCATCTAGCCTTCAAACTGCTCTTTCTATGCAAGTGCAAAGTAGATCAATGTTGCTTCAGTCAATCTCTGGGTTAGTTTATGAACTGAACATCTTACTTGCAAACATCCTAAGTGCCCTTGTGGTAGCTCAATAACCTCATAAGATCATACCTCTATACTTTGTTGTTACTATCCATCATAGCTCAGCTTAAATCACTGAACTTAGCTGTAAATTTTGAGAAAAAACCAAGCTTATTTTTGTTCCCTGGTCCATCACACTATCTGTAACTAGTAGCCTAGATGCATCGCACCTCCCGTCTGTTGCAGGTGAGATGCATCCTTGTTTCCCTTAAGGACAGGTGTGATGACTGAATGATACTGTTTTCTTCCCTGGAATTTGGTTTTTTCTTCTTTGTTTTCAACTCTATTTAGTAGTTTTGGTGCTTATGATCAGTATATCATTGTTGAAGCCTCCTTCCTTCACATTATTCAACCTCCATTGATCAAGATTTGTGAATTTTTTTATGTATTTTTCATCATTTACAGTCCTCGTTTGTCAAGAGTAGCTTAATCGAATTGTCATTTTTGATGCAAAGAAGTGTCGTAACTGTCATTTTGAGTCAAAAGAAGAGTGTCATAAAAGTCTTCCTCTTCTAGATAGTCAATTGTACTTTTGCCTTTATATTTGATTTGAATTGTCAATATTTGAAGTGTCGAAAGCAGTTTTCCATTTGAAATTGAAAGTGTCATCTTAGTCTTCCTTTCATTTTGAAAAGAAATTGTTGAAGTGTCGCTTTGAAGAAAATAGTTTAAATCTGTACTTAGTTTTCCTTTTTGGCATTCTCACATTAAGGAAACGAAAAAACAAATACATGCATGTGCATTTGCATTTAGACTGCATATAGAAAATGATTTAGGAAAAGTGCATTTAGTGTGTGCTCTCTGCTCTCTGTTGAAAGAATCATACTTTTCTTTCCTTAGTAGCTAGGATTTTCATTGCTAAAAGAAAACAAACCACTGTTTATCATTTTAGATTGCATATTTAGGAATTTTACATCTACATCATGTGGTGAACTTTGAAAGAAAAACTTCTAAGAAAGATCAACTCCAAAATAAACCTCAATGAACATAAAAATGCTTTGGAACCTAGCACAACACATATAGAAGTCTAGGCTAGAGACGTGTTCTGGCATCATAAAACCTGGTAACTATTGTTTTCATTGAAGGTTGGGTGATTCCTCCTCTTTGATATGACAAGTGCCAGTATGGACTTGTGCTCCCCGTACCGTCGAGTATATATTGGGAGACCACAATAGGCTGATATCCTTTATCCTTAGGAAGCCGTGTCTACTGCTTTATCGATCGCAATGCACTGAACACAACATTCGGGAAGATTGACTGTCGTACGTAAAGTCCTTGGTAATTTATCTTTAATTTACCACCAAGGTGTATATTGCAGTTTTGCAATTGGTTTGGTAATCCCCCTGTCTAGATTTCTAGAGTAGTCACTTCCATTCCTTTTCAACTTCTTAAAAGAAAAGGTCCATCTGAGCGCTTGTCACTTTCGACTCATTAAAAATTGAAGGCGACTAGAGTCATCTTTAGCTTTTTATTGACTCTTAAAAATTGAAAAAGCAAAGTTGTGTCAAAGCGTCATAAAATTTATTTAATTCCGAATAGCATCCATTTTCCTTCGTTGATCTTAGGTTGAGGTAATGGAGTCCACCAATCAAGGATTTCCCATTGGGGGGAATCCTAGTCCTTTCTCTTCTTGGGGAGATATTAGTGCTCCATATATGGCTACATTGTCCCTTCCAAGAATCACAATTGGCTTGCCGGTATGGCTATTCTCAACCTCTGTTGTTCAAAACACCATAATTCCTCAGCAATCGAATAAAAAACCAGATGATACTGGAGTTGCTCCCTCACCTTCTAATTTGTTTGTTTCTCCCTCTCCTTCTTCCTCTTCGCTTGGTGAAACTAGTGATATTAAAAACCAAGTACCTGAGAAGAAGAAGAAGAAAGGGAAGGAAAGAAGAAGAAGAAGCCAGTCAACCAAGGGGACAACCATGCATCATCCAACAAAAATCTGCACACCGAACCTTCCAAACCCAAATCTCCATGCATAATTTGCAAAGGAAACCACTTTCATCGAGATTGTCCTCGTATTCCGTGGATCTTGAGAGACTCGTCTCCCCGCTTGCACCATCCGGTGTCATCAACCTATGTCAATCATGTTGAGAACACATCATCGACTAGTGAAAATGAAGTCAATGGACAAAAAGGAAGATTCATATTTCCTTGTAGGTTGTGTGAAGGCAATCATGCCCTTCATCGTTGTGCTTTTCTGGATGAAGCTAAAAGTGTCTTGGATAACCGTCCTGCTTCATCGCAGCGACTTCCACTTAAACTCCTGCCAAGTCCATCGCTAGTTGAAAATTTGATTGACATACCTCAGTTTGCAGTCGAAATGCCTATCATTGAAGATAAACCCTCTGAGTCCATACTGGACCAAAGTCAACTGTTAAGTTATGGTATGTTCTATGTTTTTAACAGTTTACTTCTTTTTATTATTATATTCCATAGATTAGCAATCACATGTACATAGAGTAAAGTGCAGATAGAACATTAAACGATTGACAGAAAACAAGCAAAGACAAGAGACACAAGATGTGGCGGCTAGCCAGGGACAAACCCCACAATGTGTGGGGAAACCCTTTGATCAAATCTTCTTTTATCTTCAATAGTTCAGTAGAGAGAAATAGTACAATAATCTAATTTATATTAGCAATAGCAAACCCTAGATCAGCGGCATCAGCATTAGCGGCTTCATCATCAAACTAGGGCAAACGATATCTCACAAACCGACCGTTGGATCGGCTTGATTCCACCACCAAAAGTGGCGGCTTCTAGAAAAGGTTCAGATGAACCTACAACGCAGTTCAAATAAGGAGATCTTTTGGTCCATGTAGGCCAAACTTCACTTCTACAGTTGCAGCTTCAGTTTTAGCAGCTTCCTTCAAACTAGGGCAATCGATATCTTGCAAACCGTTCGTCGAATTGACTTGATTCCACCACCAAAAGCTGTGGCTTTTAGAAGAAGTTCAAATGAACCTAGAGCACAGTTCAGATGAGGAGATCTTCTGGTCCACGCAGGTCAAACTTTACGTCTACAGTTGCAGCTTCAGTTTCAATGACTTCCTTCAAACTAAGGCAATCGATATCTTGCAAACCGTCTGTCGGATTGACTTGATTCCACCACCAAAAGTTGCAGCTTTTAGAGGAGGTTCAAATGAACCTACAGTGCAGATCATATGAGGAGATCTTCTGGTCCACGCAAGTCAAACTTTACTTCTACAATTGCAGCTTCAATTTCAGCAACTTCTAACTTCACATGTGTGGAAGAGACCCTTTTCTACGCAGTAGAGAAGAGACTCTTTTCTGCGCAGTAGAGAGAAAGCGAAATGTGTTGAGATGATTGATACCAAATGCGGAATTTATACACAATGTTGGTGTTTGAATAGATGCGACTGTTGGGTGTCTAAGCCTACATGAGTTGTAGGTCGGCTTGATAATAATTCCATAATCAAAATAAATTCATATCTCCATGAATACTTATCGGAATCGGATGATCTTTATATCAATCCTACACCTCTCAACAAGAGGAATCTAATAAAAATATTATCAGCCATGAATAAGATGACCCACATGAAGTTTGGCCCTAGTTGCCAATTTTAACACTCCCTCTCAACTAGGGAGAACTGCATCTGCAATCTGTCTATCAGTCACTACTATTCATCCATCAAATGCACTGCCCTGTATAGCCTGCCCCTTGCCCTACTCTGTTCTATTATGCCTGTTCTGCTTTGTCTAGTTCTGCCCTGTACTAATCTGTATTGTTCTGCTCTGTTCTACTTTGCTCTTGCATTGTTCTGTTCTGCTCTGCTTTTGTCTGAATTATGAAGAAGAAGAAATGATCGAGGATGTATCATACTGACTTAAAGTCAGTCTCAGAGTATGTACCACCGGTCCCAGACCAGTCTCCACCAACCCGAAGTTAGCGTCATAGTGAGTACAACTCCACTGGTCCCAGACCAGTATCATCCTCCACTAGCTCAAAGTCAGTCTTGGAGTTTGTACCACTAGTCCCAGACCAGTCTCAACCAACCCGAAGTCAGCTTCATAGGAGGTACCACTCCTACGACTGGTCCCAAACCAGTATCGCAGTGTTAGAGAGTGTAACACTGGTCCCAGACCAATCTCAACCGACCCAAAGCTAGTGTCATATTATGTACCACTCTCACTGGTCCCAGACCAGTACTGCACTGACACAAAGTCAGTCTCAGAGTATGTACCACTGGTCCTAGACCAGTCTCAACCGACCCAAAGTCAACGTCATAGTATAGTACAACTCCTACCACTAGTTCTAGACCAGTGTCATTGATCCCAGATCAATGGAGGTCATCCTAATGTAGGGAGTACGGTAGATACAATGATGCGTCCATCAGTACTACTATGGTCTCTAACTTCATTTCCCTGCTCATTGATCAGATAAGAGGTACTTCCCATGAGTCCCAGACTGCATGGGTAGGATGCCTCGACAAGAAAACTAATCAATCCTATCCTCACAGGAGAACACATCAATCCTGCTACAATCGCCATGGAGAACACATCAATCGAAGCCTCACAGGAGAACACATCAATCCTACTACAATCGCCATGGAGAACACACCAATCCAGGCCTCACAGGAGAACACATCAATCCTACGACAATCGCCATGGAGAACACATCAATCCAGGCCTCACAAGAGAACACATCAATCCTACTACAATCGCCATGGAGAACACATCAATCCAGGCCCTCACAGGAGAACTAATCATCCTGCTACACAGGAGAGTGAATCATCCTGTTCCACAAGTGAGTGAATCATCTTGTCCTACAAGAGAGCGAATCATCTTGTTCCAGTGCGCACCACCAGGGGAGGGTGAGTCACCTTGTGGTTGTATGTTGCTCCAGTAAGAACTGCAAGCCCTCAGAGCTCCCAGAGCTCAATGTATGCAACATGCAGGACCCTTGTACAATGGTTTCTTGACGACTCCAAGTCATTTGGGAAAATCACAGATTAGATCTTTCCTTGGGGCTTTGACAAGGTGTATCAACCTGTACATCATCTTAATGCGATGGAGCCTCCTTGCTCATCGACTTACCATATCCCAGATGATGTCTATCTGCTGGAGCAATCAATGAATATGGGATTCCTCAATAATCAAATCCCACCTCTGGTTGTTACAGAGAATCACAGTGGTATGTGTTCAAACAGCTCACTAAAGAGCTTCCCCAACCAGGGAGCTTCAGACGAGATCATACTCGTAGATATGTATCTGGTCTCGATGGTGCTCATGGCAACCGACTTCTGCTTCCTGCTCATCCAGGATATCAAAGCAGATCCCAACGTGAAACAACACCCGGAAGTGCTCTTACGGTCCACCACACTACCTGCCCAATTAGCATCAGTATATCCAAGTAGTCTCACATCTCTGGCAGTGTATCTTAACCCATTAGTAATTGTGCCACGAAGATATCTCAGAAGATTCTTGGCACCAATCTAGTAAGGCTCAACCAAATATGAGCTCACAAGGCTAACTACAAAACATATGTTCGGAGAGAGGTTCATCAAGAACATCAACGCGAATGAGTTTTTGAAACTTAGAGGCATTTCCCAAATCTGGTCCGACATCACTACCATATAACTTCTGAAAGTTAAGATCCTCGAGGTAGTCACAGGCTTGCAGTCCATCATACCGAATCTTTTCAGAATCTTCACCACATATTTTCCTTGAGATAGGAAAATTTCCCTTGGCTTCTGCCACACTTCAAGTCCTAGGAAATAGTGCATCAGCCCTAGGTCCTTCCTTTCAAATTCAGAAGCCGACTCCCTCTTACATTTGAGAATGAGAAGGTCTGCCCCTGTTAGAAAAAGGTCATCCACGTATAGCACCAGTCTGAAAGGTTTGTCATCTTCAACCCTAAAGTAAAGGTTAGGGTCAGCGTCACTCCTAGTGAATCCCAACTTCATCAAATAGCTATCGATCCACTCATACCATGCTCGGGGTGCTTGCTTCAGCCCATAGAGAGCCTTCTTCAACCTGCATACATGAGATTTTCAATCATAAATCTCAAATTCTTCAAGTTGCTCCACATAGACCTCTTCTTTGATCGAACCATGCAAGAACGTGGTCTATCCATCTGATGTAGGTTCCATCCTTGTGAAGCCACAAGGGCTATGATCAAGCGGATGGTCGTATATCTGGCAACAGGTGCAAATATCACATCATAGTCTATACCTTCCTTCTGGGAGAAATCACGAGCAACAAAACGAGCCTTATACTTTTCCATACTGGTCAAGTATCCCTGATACCTACTAGGTTTCTTACTTTGACGGAAGGTTCCTCAAGATGCAGCATGTCCTTCAGCATCATCAAGAATCCCCCTAAGCCATGAAGGCCTCTTCTTAGAAGAGGAAGGCTCATGTGGATAAATAGGATCCATGGGTTCCTCCACATCAAGCATTGTTACATCATCTACCCATAGAGACAGCTTCCACAATCGTACGGTTCTTTCTTTCCGCCACACCATTCTGCTTAGGAGTATGTGGTGTAGTAGTCTCCCTCTTAATGCCAACCTCAGATATGCCTGAGTGAACCAACTGTAATATATCAGAGGGCTTGCTTTGGCTTGAGGGGAATGGTCCCCTTTTGAGCTTTCCTTTGGCACATCCTGGACATACACCTTCTTTCTCTACTCGGAATTCGGGCATCCCTGTTACCATTTGTCTTACACTGAGTAGAGCTTTATAATGAAGGTGGGCAAACCTTCGATGCCAAAGTTCGGATTGAAGAGATGTGTCATAATACATGATACATAGTGGACTTCCATCGACCTAATATAATGAATCAACACGAAACCCAAGAGTAAAGGCATCTTTGACATTATTTTTCCATATACATACCTTGCCAGCGCTAAAGGTTACATTGTAGCCCTCTATTCCATTGCCGAGATGGACAGCAAGTTCTTTTTGAGGTCAGGTGCATTTAATACATCCTGGAATTTCTAACCTTCTTCAATGGTTGCCCTCTTCCTTGATTTCTAGCATTCCTTTTACCTTTGCTATTGAATTTTCCATTCCTTCGATTACCATGAGAGGGATTTTGATCATCGTCACGGTGAGAGTCCTTTTTATCAGGGCATTCCCTTGCATAGTGACCTGCTTTATCGCAAATGTAACATCGTCCTTTTCTTCCACCCTTAGGTCTAGCCTTTCTTTTTGATTTAGTCCCGGAATTATTTTTTTTCTTAGCATGAGAAGAAAAGGCAGCAGGAGGACCTTTAGGTATGGGCATTTCTTGCTCTTCTACCCTTGTTTCTTCTTGGATGCATCTAGTCATTAATTCCTCGAAACCAGGAATTACATTATTGTTCAGAAGAGTAGTCCTGAACACATACCATTCAGATGGTAATCCTCCAAGAATGAGTGCCATTTACCTATCAGTAATAGTCTCCCCAATAGATAGGAAATCGTTCTTGATCTCGGTGATTCTTAAGAAGTATGCTTGCATACTCTCATCTTTACCCTTCTTGATTTCCCTCAGTTTATTTCTAGGAAAAAAAACTTGATTTGCATCATTAACTTTAAATATACTCACCAGTCTATTGTAGATTTCCTTGGAGGTGTCCAGTTCAGAGATGTAGGCCACCAGGTGCTTGTCGATAGAGTCCCGGATGATCTTCTTTGTTTTGACTTCTCCGTTTTTCCATTTGATCCAGGCAGCAGCGGATGCATTTGATGGGGGCTCAACAATATTGCCTCTTACATGGTCCAGCACTCCTTGATATTCTAGGGTTAGATCGATAGACATCTTCCATCAGTGATAGCCAGCTTTCTCAAGGAACTTGTCTTCGGCAGGAAAGAGTGTTGAGGACCCCATAGTTCTTTTAGGATAGCCTTGCCAATCTTCTCTTTGGTGATTGCTCTTGCTCTTGCTCGGGCTTTGTCTTCACCTCAGCTCCGATCCCATGTTAAGTTATGGTATGTTCTATGCTTATAACAATTTACTTCTTTTTCTTATTATATTCCACAGATTAGCAATCACATGTACATAAAGTAAAGTGTAGATAGAACATTAAACGATCGACAGAAAACAAGCCAAGACAAGAGACACAAGATGTGGCAGCTAGCTAGGGACAAACCCCACAATGTGTGAGGAGACCCTTTGATCAAATCTTCTTTTATCTTCAATGATTCAGCAGAGAGAAATAGTACAATAAATCTGATTTATATCAGCAGTAGCAAACCCTAGATTAGCAGCATCAACATTAGCGGCTTCATCATCAAACTAGGGCAAACGATATCTCACAAACCGATAGTCGGATCGGCTTGATTCCACCACCAAAAGTTGCGGCTTCCAGAGGAGGTTCAGATGAACCTACAACGCAGTTCAGATGAGGAGATATTTTAGTCCACGCAGGTCAAACTTCGCTTCTATAGTTGCAGCTTCAGTTTCAGTAGCTTCCTTCAAACTAGGGCAGTCGATATCTTGCAAACTGTCCGTCGGATTGACTTGATTCGACCACCAAAAGTTGCGGCTTTTAGAGGAGGTTAAGATGAACCTACAGCGCAGTTCAGATGACGAGATATTTTGGTCCACGCAGGTCAAATTTTACTTCTGCAGTTGCAACTTCAGTTTCAATAGCGTCCTTGAAACTAGGGCAGTTGATATCTTGCAAACCGTCCATTGGATTGACTTGATTCCACCACCAAAAGTTGCAGCTTACAGAGGAGGTTCAGATGAACCTACAGTGCAGATCATATGAGGAGATCTTCTGGTCCATGCAGGGCAAACTTTACTTTTGCAATTGCAGCTTCAGTGTCAGTAGCTTCTGGCTTCACATGTGTGAGGGAGAGACCCTTTTCTGCGCAGTAGAGAAGAGACTCTTTTCTACGCAATAGAGAGAGAGAGAGATGTGATGAGATGATTGAGACCAAATGAGGAAAAGTCCTCCTTTATTTATACACAATGTTGGTGTTTGAATAGATGCGATTGTTGGGCTTCTGAGCCTACATGAGTTGTAGGTCGACTTGATAATAATTTCACAATCAAAATAAATTCATATCTCCATGAATACTTATCAGAATCGGATGATCTTTATATCAATCCTACACCTCTCGATGAGAGGAATCTAATAAAAATATTATCAACCATGAATAAGATGAGCCACATGAAGTTTGGCCCTAGTTGCCAATTTTAACGAAGTCACGAATTACATCAACAAAAACAATCCACTAAATTGTGATCTGTAGTATCTATGTTGGAAGAAAAAGGACGCATGTTAAAGAAAAGGCCAAAGAATTGGACCTCTACAAGGATGGACATGTAATGTTAAAAGTGGTACATATATTCTTCAACTAATGACCTATGCTACATATATTGTTAAGTCTTTTAGGTCATGAATAAGCTAACAATCCTATACTCTCTAGAAAGATAAAGATGTGCTAAGGGTTTCTCTAGATATATTAATGGTCGATAATATGTTAGCATGCTAAGTCTTTCATTACTATTGTAGACTAGGTTTTGTGATCAAGAAATGAAATGAGCTCCATCTAATAAAAGGCTTTCTAGGGTTTTTGCAACTAACTCTTTAGTATGCTTGTAGAATTTGCAATTCTTAAAAAGGAAGATCTTGAAAGCTTTGGAGAATCTAGGGTTCGTAAACCCTAACAAAGGTTTGAATCATAAAACCCTAGGAATGGAAATCCTAACTAATCATTTCCGTTGTGAAAAGAAAAACCTAGTTCTTGAAAATGACAGAATTACATCATGTTGATGTAAGGACAAGGTTGATGAAAATGTCCAAGATTTAAGAGGGTGTTGACTCCCCTCAAAAAGGATAAGTATTATATACCTACTTTCTTTAATTATTATTGTTACTATTTTGTTTATGCACTTTGACTTTTGTTCTTTCATAGTCTTCTAACAAAGGTTGTAGGTCAAGACAAGATTTATCTAAACTTGACTAACAAATGGAAGATTTGGAAAAATGTAGCAAAGCACAAAAATAAGAAGAAAGTAATCATGCATCAAAGAAATTCAATTAGATGACAACATGAAAGAAAGATTTAATAAAAGAGGAAGAAGTTTACCTATCTCAGCTAGAAAGAGGAAGATGTTAGATCCTAAACAGATATAATACTACTTGAAGTTTGGCAAAAATCCAGAAAGGTTATGATCAAAAGAAGATAACAAATCAATGACAAGACCCTCTGGCAAAAAGTTGAAGAGTTTTGATATCGTTGTACCAGCGGCTGATTGGTTTGATCCAGGAACACATTCATTAACAATATTGATCCTGATAGAAATAATTCTGATGGTTAGAAGAAGATATAATTTCTTGGAAAAAGCATGAAAGAATAGTTTTGTTACAAAGGAAAAAGATGTGAAGGCCTGTGCAATCAGCTATGAAGAAGTTTGGCTCCATAAGATGTTTGATGGACTACTTGATGACATATTGAAGATACGTGAAAGTTAACAAAGACCTAGGAAGGTCGAAGCTCATTATGATGTGATGCAGATAGGAGCCAAGCAACTACCACAGATCTCCATGGAAGAACATGTAGCTAATGTTATGATGAGTATTTTTGAGACAAGCTTAGGCTTGTGGTTATTCCTCCCTGATTGAGAGGGAGTGAGGATGGGCACCATATTCTCCATGTGTCATGCACTATGGCCAGGACTAATAGTTGTAAGCCTAGTGAAGGCACTGGTAGGGAGAATGGTGGATTGGATAAGCATATGGGATCGATACTTCTTAAGGAATTGTATCCAAGATAGGAGTAGTCGCGAGGACTAATACTCTTTGAGGAAGGGTATCCAAGATAAGAGTAGTTCTGCGGACCGATATTCTTTGCGGAAAGGGTGTCCAAGATAAATATAGTCCTGTGAGGGCATACCTAGTGAACATCCGGATGGGGTATGTGCCTAGAGAGAGGTGGTGGTTGTGTCCAAATTTATGCCTCCCAACATTGTGCTCTAATTTAGTGGATAGAGCTTGTTAATCAAGGCCTTGCTATTTTGTTATTGACAATGTTGGTTATGATGATGCTTGATAATGGTTATCAATCTGAATCCCTTCTTATGAGAATATTTCAATTTAAGAGTATCTTGATATCGTCCTGAGTCATGAATACCTTCCTAATTAAGAGGGACTGTTGGAAATTGTTGACGGTGTTGAACTCGCCAACATTTAGGGGATCTCCCCAGTATGAACTCCCAACCAGACCTCACACCGTTTGGTGTAGGAGTCCCATCCGGTATGATGGCCCGGTTGCCATTATCTTAAAGATATGCCTTAGCTCTTGCTTGTCAGCGCATGAGAGTGGTATACTTGGACTTCAAACAGCGAGGTTTGTGTGCTTGGTGAGTGCTTAGTGTAACTTGTGTCTAAGTTCTTTCACTGCAGAGGGAGAGGGTGAGAGTGAGTCTCAAGTCGAAAGGGAATAGTCCCAACTCACTTAGAGACACACAACACGGTAGGATATGAACAGCTTCCAGCAGAGTAGTCCACACGGATGGGGCAATCAAATACACAAAGCTTAATAGATAGCACGTACAACACCCAGTGGAATAGTCCACACGAATGCGATGATCGTTATGACAAGTTTACAAGAATGATTCTGTCGAGTGTCTAGCGGAGTAGTCCACATGGGCGAGACAGTGATAACAACTCATACAACACATTTTCAACAACATATGCACTAAAACAACCGAAATAGTTCAACTATCTTAATACAAGTTAAAGCAACATGCATTACAAGCGTCCAAAGAATAGTCTTACAAAATAATACAATACATGTGTGAAAACGTGCTAGCCTATGACAAGGTTTTGAATTAAGCGAAAGTTCCAAGACACATTCATACACCATACATCACTAACCCCAATAGTGGAGCATTGGAGCCACTGCTCGCTCCTCAAAGAAAAGATTACAGACTCTCAAGGCTATGTGGGAGGAGCCAAGGTGAAAGGTCCGTTGTATGTACAAATGAGGGGTATATATACCCAAGGGTGAAACTAACCCTTATGACTGTTCAACTTCTCTCATGACTATTCGACTTACATGACTCTTTGACTTCATCCGTGGGTCTCTTGGACTTCCATGTTACATTACATTGATTACACAATTATGACCCAAAGTGGTGATGTGGCCAAGGCGACTTATGGCACAACTCGACATGACACTATTGGTATGCACATGCTAGTGGTGTTGTTTGTGTCGATTTGTTGTGCGGCTAAGTGATGAGTGTGCTTGTGGTGTACCATAGCTTCACCTCTGCACAACAAAGTGCGTGGAGTCTTCAATGGTCTTGGTGTTCGCTTGATCGTTCATGCATATACATGTGTCTCCTTCGTTTGCTACTTGGTATGCTTCGTGTGTTCATCCAACAGCAAGCAAGTCTTCTAGCATGTGCTCCTTGTTCATCACGTTTATCATGCACCATGTCTCATCCATGTACCTGTTTCTGCAATCACTCATGACGAGATGGCATCAAATCCAGAAATACCCTAGTCTACCATGATGCATTGTTTTTTGTCTCTGGGTGTAGGTGACCAGGAGAGAGGACAAGGCTCTGAGACAGCGCAGAGCACATGTCAGACCAGGATGCAAGGCTATGGGACAGTGTCAAGAAAAATTGTGCAGAGGTCACTGAGAGGCTAAGTTGAGCAGTCTGGGACAACAGTGACATCTGTAGGATCTGGCACAGCTGGGAGGCAGAGTTGTGCAACTTTTCTAGGGAAGGTAGTGCGGGTAGCAGGAGGTACTGGCAGTGAAAACTGTGCAGATTTCCAGAGGAGGCCGGGATCGCGCTGCAGGAGCCTACTGGTCAAAACTGCACAGATCTAGGAGACAGTCAAGGAGGACATGTCTGCGCAGTTTCTGGGTTGAGCGGGATGCCGGGCAATAGATGGACTGTCCATGAAAACTACGCAATTTTCAAGGGGAGTGGAGAGTAGGTCAACAGGGGGATTGCCTGACAAAACTGCGCAATTTCCAGAGACAGTGCAGTGACAAGTAGCGGGTGCCTGTGCCTCATGTCTATTCAATTTCTTCAGGCAATGCAAGCAGGCAGGCTGACAGCTTCTACGCAGTTTTGGAGATGAGTGCAGCCTCGTGTCACTGCTCAAGTCAAATTCTCCGGTTGACCAATGGAAGGCTTGATGGATAGGCTTGCAGGGAGCGCAAACTGAGATGGCTTCTTGGGCAACTTCTACGCTGTTCTAGGTGACAGTCAGCTAGGTTGATTCCAGGATTGTGCAGTGCAAACTACCTAGAGGGTAGCCTCAAGCTCTGTGCAGTTCTAAGCAGCAGTGCTTGGTCATTGAGGGCTGAGACTACACAATGCAACTTAGTGGAGATCTGGCGGGTGGAGGGTGGTCTAGTTGATAGATTTTCGGAAAAATGGCTAAGTGTGTGAGCGAGTGAACTCATGTATACATGACCTTGGGAACACACACTCAACATGTCTCGACGACAAGACACCTCAAACCAACAAGACAACATGTCTCAATGTGACTGTCTAAAGAGCGACAAGTGCGACGACACTTGCATGACATTGTTTACAACTTCGTGTGTGAGTACGATAGATGTTTACATAGCGAATACAACTCATACACATAAAGACAAACCTTCAACATCGTTAGAACAAGGTTGTAAGCATGACATACAATCAACATCCTGAAGACGACAGTTGGTCAAACGAGCGAAAAGAAAGCAAGACATGTAGAGGAAATACATGAAATGACTTTTTGTGTTTGCACACATGCATGTTACTGAAGACAAGATGATATGACAATGACAAGCAATCCTGCAAACTCAACTAAGAGGTGTACTTCGAAAGGTGTTCTTTACTTACCATACCTACCCTTGAGATGATCATGCATCCAACGGAGTTTTACATGTAGTCCTGATCATTTTCCGTCACTTTGTCTCTTGGTCTTTCTCCTCAACTCCTTGGGATTGATCTCAGCATGTCACCTTTTCTTGTAGTCACTAAGAGATAGATCAGTGCAGTTTCAGCAGGCAGTGACTGATGCCAAAATGAGGCCCTGGGAAGCCCAACTGTGCAGTTTCGGCATGCAAGACAGACATGGGCAGCTTGAACAACACTGCGCAATTTTGAGAGACAAGACACCGCTACAAGATGGGCATCCTAGGAGGATACCTCTGCGCAGTTTCTAAATGCAGGGCAACCGAACTGCTCTGCACATTTCAAGAGAGTAGTGTTGGCTTCCTGACTACTCTACTCATTTCTGGAGAGCAGTGTTGGCTAGGCAACTGAGGGACAACATTGTGTAGTTTCTAAAGATAGTGGGTTTCAGTTGGGAAAAGAACACTGGAGGAAATCACTGCGTAGTTTTGGATGCCAAGGGAGGTTGGAGTCTCTATGCACTACAGAGTTCCAGCAAGCAAGGGAGAAAGCTTGAGGGTTGCAGAAGGAAACTGCACAGTTACGGGAAGCTGGATGAGGCTAGGTTGCTCGGGAAATGGCTAAGTGTGAGACCAGTGACACAAATGTAAACAGTGATAGGACTCGACTGTGATTGCACACAAACACTTAATGATACAACATAGACCATCCAGAATGTCTAAGACATACTTTGTATGATGCAACAACCTTCATGACAAGAGTGCGTGAAGTGAGTGCGAAACATGGTTATGTGATGATAACAACTCATATGCACACGATTCCCTTGAAGCAAAACAACATTCCCTTCGCATGTCAAACAACAATCCCTATGCCCACAAATGACACATGGTGCATAAAGATGAGAATATGAGCAACTCTTAAAATCAAGGAGGGGAAGCTCGAGATCATCAGCTTACCAACAAGTGACCAAGGACGATCGATCGCATGATCCAAGGTAGGCTTCGAAATTTGCAAGCGAGCCAAAATTTTGGAGGGTGGTTGTAGCTGCTACAACATTGGTGACACACTGGTAGAACTCCAACTCTCTATATGGACCTTGTTTCGTGAAAAGCGAATCTAACCCTTTCGAAAGTATTGTTTGATTCTTTGATCGTGATGGCTTCCACACTAGCTTGTGTGAAAGATGTAGTTCCTACCATTCTCTTGATCGGTCAGCACACATTCCAAGCCAAATCAACTTAGTTGTTCTGATTGGGGATGAGGGGTATATTGATGCACAAGTAATATAACTGTCAGAGTTTAAGTTTCATCTTTGGTGTTGTGTGAAAATTCTATCACTGCAGCAACTGATTTATTTTTCCTACTTATTCCACAATAAGTTATTCATGAAATTACTTCAATAAATATTAAAATAAATATTGCTACAGATATCACACCGTAAAACAAAAACAAGCATATGCACAAGAATCAACACATCGACATAGTTATTTTGGACATCAGTCCCCGGAAAAACCCAATGCAGGAAAATCGGTGCAGCAAGGGAGGTTTTTATTATTCAGCAATGCTTCAGTACAAAAGGGTGCCAAACTAGCTTACCCACAGAGAGAAATAATTCTACCAATCTCAGTGTCAGCCTGGCTGACCTCTGCGTAGCTCTCCAACCTTATGCATCAGCCCCTACTTGACTGTGTCAGCTTTGGGCCTCTCTGCGTCACCCACACAGGCCCAACTAGTGACTGCGCAGTCTTTTGTTGTCTCCGCGTCTGCCTCTCCTGCCTCAACGTTGATCTTTAATGGTTGATCCCGCCTCTCTGCTCTGTACTTGCTGCTTCCTGACTGCTCACCAGACCACTAGTTCAATTTCTCAACTAACCTCGCTCCAAAAATTGAACTGACAAGCCTCCCCCAGTGTATCCTCTAAGTGACCCTCAAGCCTTCTCGTATACTTTTCTCGTTCACACATCAATGGCCGAGATTAAGTCCTTAATCAATGGTTAAGATTAGATCTGACTTGATCCATGACTTTTGGACCATTCTAACACAGTTTTATATTAATTCACATTAATATTTTATTTTCCCTAAGTTTAGACTTAGGGACTCCATTAATAACATTAATTATTTTAATATCTCCGAAACAATTTAGAATCTATCCAAACCCTTTCTGGGTATTGGATATCTCATGTTCCTTAGCCTCTCCACCAATTTTCGTGGCTAGAGCACATTCGATGCTACCCCAAATCAACACTCCCTATTAACAAGAACTGTGCTCTAGTAATACTCCCCACTGAGCATCACTTTGATCATCCAACATTGGTCCCTGTGCTAATGCTAGCGCTGCTGCCCAGCATCCTCTGCACTGTTGCATCCTGTACTGCTACCCATGGCCCTGCCACTGCCACTGCTGCATCTGTACTGCAACTCCCTCTGCATCCGTGTTGTTGTTGGTCCTTTCTCCCAACATTGCATCCGCACTACAACTCCCTCTGCATCCTTGCTGTTATTGCTCCCATTTCTGCTACTAAAATGGGTTCTTTACCATCCCCATCTTTTCCCTGAAGTAGTCAAACATAGTCCTTCCAAGAGCCTTGGCGAGGATGTCTGCCACTTGTTCTCCTGTAGGAGTGTAGCTCAATTGTACAGTTCCTTGTTGGACACAGTCTCTAATAAAGTGACACCGGATATCAATATGCTTTGACCTATCATGAAACACTGGATTCTCAGAGAGCTTGATGCAACTCTTATTATTGCACATGATCCTGGTCACCTCCATATTCCTTCTGAATAGATTCACAAGTAATTTTCTAAGCCATATGGCCTCACACGAAGCTGTGCTTGTCGCCATATATTCTGCCTCAAATGAGCTCAGAGCCACGGATTTATGTTTCTTACTGCAATAAGAGGTCATTCTCGATCCAATGTTGAAACAGTACCCAAAAGTACATTCTGATCCACTGAACTTCTTGCCCAATCTGCATCAGTAAAGCCACTCAATCTGATATCCTTACTCCTAGTGTACAAGAGTCCATAATCGACTATTCCTTGTAAGTACCTGAGAACATGTTTGGTTGTTGCCCAGTGCGCCCTCTTCGGTTCCACCATGAACTGACTGAGGGAGTTGACAGTGTAGCAAATGCCTGGCCTGGTATTGACCAAATACATCAGGGACCCTATCAGCTGCCTGTATAGGGTGGGATCGACATCCTTGTCTTCTAATGCATCAATATTCTTCTAGTTGGTGATCATTGGCATAGCCATAGGCCTACAGTCCTCCATCCCGAATCTTTTCAGGATTTCTGTAGCATACCTCCTGTTGTCGCACAGATTGTCACGACAACGCTCAGACCGGGGGCTGTCACTCTGATCCCCGATCTCTCCGTTTAAGCCCGTCTCCCATGGCTAAGGGGGGTAGACCCTGAAAGGAAAAGGACGACCAACTGCGAACCAGTTAGTTTGGGAGACACGAAAGAGAAAAGCACTAAATGGATTTGTTTAATTTGATGGACCAGTGCCTTATGGGTTTGATGTCAAAACGATCACTTAACAGATGTTGCAGAAAAGTAAATTGTGCACAGTAATCATTTATCATCAAATAACTTCGAAAAATGCAAGATATCAGTAAATTCACAATGCTTTTAACAATGATCTGGCAAATTTTAATTAATAGTTGCGAATTCGAACATTAACCAGATATCATTATTTCAAGGACACCAAATCATGTAAAACATTAATCTCACATCAACATTGTAGCCTCAGCAAAAATATAGAACATGATAAAATTTCCAAGCTAAAACTTTAACTGGCAAAATATTTCCACGATTTTTTTTTATGCTTTTCCGACAAAATTTTAAAGCAAAAATCTAAACCAAAGGAGAATTTTAAAAGTCTAATCTAAAGACTAAGGTCCTAAAAAGTCCTTTTATATATATAT
>APFE030766624.1:14234-33864 GCA_000404065.3 Pinus taeda | reverse complement strand
AAGGATGAGGATGTGGAAGCATTGTTTTGTGCTATTTCTATTATCCAACCAGATTGGATAAACAAAGCAAGGGATGAAAGGAAGAAGGATGAAGAAGTATGGCCACTTATTCAAAAGTTGCAAAAGATCCCAATTCAAACAATATTTCCAGAAATTTAAGAGGAAGGAAAAACCATATTGGAACTTGTAGTCACAGAAACAAGATCCTGACAGCTACGAAATTGATCAATTTCAGAGTATCTCATCAAGTGGAAGAATTTACCCACTGAATATTCCACATGGGACGACAATAATTTTATACAGAAGCATCAAGAACTACTCAAGCATTGAGGACAACACTTTTTGAAGGAGAGGGGCAGGTTAGGCCCCTATTATACTAGTGTAACCCCTAATTGTTATTAGTACAACCCACTTATTATATTGATGTAGCCATGTAGTGCCCATATTGTTACTATTGTGCCCCATAGAAGCCCACTGTTGTTATTATTGTGCCCTTACATTATTATTGTTATGTAGGCTCTGATTATGTTATGACTCCTTAGACTCCTATATATATAGAGAGGAGGTCTTTTCATTTGTATTATCCAAGAATTGTTCATTTATGTAATGTAAAGGAGGTTGCCCCCTCGAAGAGGCTGAATTCTAAGGCGTTGATCTATCTTTTCTATCTTTTCTTGAGTTGGTTTCATAACAGGTTATGTTAAAGATGTGGATGCATAAATAACATGATATATTGATTCAAGAAATTCTATAGGATCATGCATGGATCAATGAATGTGAAGGGCCATTTATTTAAAGGGTGCGTTGAGACCTTGTTGTTGTTTCTACAACCGCGCTCCAAATTTTTTCCCATGCTTTGATTTTGGAGCCTCCCTTCAACCATAAGAAATATTGTTTCAAATCACATCAAGTTATCTTCTTGTTTTACTAAGTGTCACAATGACTCGTTCTCTCATGTTAATCTTGTGATGCCTTTACTATTATTTTATTTTAATAATGACTAAGCACTCCATGCTGATAGTTACTCCTTTTTGATAGTAGTTGCACAGATTCTAAAGATAGACAAATAATGTTTCGTGAAAACAATATAAGTATTTCCTTCACAACATTGATTGCACACCTTGCTTTGAGAGATTGTGCAATCATTTGTGATAGTTAACTTCACAACTCCTTGTCATAGTGAATTGTGCAATCCATTGAGACAAGAAACTACACAATCAAATGTGAGAGCAAACTATGCAACCCTTAGTGACTATAACTTGTGCAATCCAGTGATAAAGTAAACATCGTAATCCACTTAGCCAATGAAGTGCCTAGTTCCTAGAGTTAACCAACTGTAAATTCCTTGAAAATAGAAAGTGAAAAAATCTTGAGGATAGTCATGCGTACTTATAATTGATAGTATGGCACAGGTTTCTAATTTGATCATCTAGCATGTGTTAGTCAACTAAGAGTGGCTCCTTTATTTTAGGCATGTACTTTCGAAACCCTAACCTAATGTTGTGGGTGCTCACCTATATAACAAAGGCATCATAGAGCTCATCATCAGACTCATATTTGGATCTCTATTCATTATCCTCAATACAAGGAGCTTTGGATTCCATTTGCACTGCTTTTCTGTGTAAGATTCTCAATTGTCACTTTTCTCTACTTTTTCTTTCGGAAGTGTCATTTTGTCCTAATTTCTTATAAAAAGTGTTGTTTCTACTATTATTAAATTCTACAAGTGTCATTTAAATATTTTGAACTTATTTTCATGTGTTGCATCACATTCCTTATCTTTTGACCTACCAGTAATGATTGTTGTTGGGTGTATTTATGCATGGATGTCCTTTTCCTTTAATTATGTTTCTTTCTCAATGTAAGTGACTTTTTCTTATGAATCTAGGGCCAATCCACATCCTTCCTCTCTTTAGTAAATAGATATAGAGCTATCCCTTCTAGCAGAGGAAGATACATAATTCTGAGAGCCTTCTTCCCTCCTCAACTACACATTGTGGAATCTCTTCCAATAATTACTTTCCCTTTCCATCTGTGACTAAGCACTACATAATCACTAGGCCATAAATGCAAATTTCACAATCATAGCCATTAGTGGGCCCCCATTTCCCCTTGCAATCATGCATTGCACAATATAATTCTTCATATCTCCAACAATAATTGCACATTGCAGGATTGCAAGCTCGAGTTAGTACACGTATTCCAAGTTGAATGGTGGGAAAAACATTCTAGTGGGTGTTAATTTTGGTTATTATGGCTAAAGGGATTTGGAAAAGAAAATGGAAAAGGCATTGAAAAGGCAAAGCCACATTAATTGGCATTTATTTATGAAAATAATGGAAATTAGGAGAAAAGGAAGGTGAAAGGTCACAGGTTGCACGCGAGGAGGAAAATGAAGGAAAATAATGGAAAATGAACAAAATAGAGGCCTCATTGATAAAAAGGCTTCCCAAGATTATTTCGAAATCTTTTGCTTAGGCTTGGTTGGTGTAAGCTTTTGTCAATTAAGTTTTGGAGCTCTCATTCTATTCTCTCTCGTTCATACCCTGGGACACATATTTTTCTTGGAGCACTCTTGGGCAGTGTGGCATACTTGGATGCTTGGAGCAAGAAGGAAAAGGAAAAGTAGGAAAGCACAAGAGGACATCGGGATCAACAACTATAGCTAGTTCTGCTTGCAAGTAGTGAGTTGTATGTATGTTTTACTCACTAGTTTTGGCATGCATGGACTTTGCATGTGGTTTATTGGTCATGATCTTTCATTGGCATGTAGGATTTCCTTGATTGACAATAGATTTTCCTAGCCTTTCCGTTTCCTGGATAGCGATGGTGTTGTGGGTTTAATTTTTTTCTAGTTGGTTTTCTTATGACTTTGGTTGTCGTTTGAGTTATTATTTCCTGAAAGCCTTGGTTGGACAAATGCTCTGGAATCCCTCTAACAATTTGGATTGAGTTACTAGTCCTAGAAGTCTTGGTTGGAAAAGAGTTGTGGAAGCCATGTAATAGTTTGGTTTTAGTTACTAGTCTTGGAAGCCTTGGTTTGAAAAACACTCTAGAAGTCCTTGGTGGGTTGAGTTACTAGCCATGGAAGCCTAGGTTGGACAAACATTGTGGAAGTCCAACGAAAACTATGGGTTGAGTTACTAGTTCTAGAAGCATTGGTTAGAAAAATACTCTGGAAGCCTGACGATAACTATGAGTTGGGTTACTAGTCCTAGAATTTGGGTTGGAACAAATGCTCTAGATCCTTGGACAAGTTGGGTAGAGATTGATCTAGTGATGTTTAGTGATGTTTGATTCTCATGTGGAATCACTGATTGAAGCTTGAGGTGGTTTGGCCTATGGAAGACCTCATTTGGTTTTGATGGATTTGTTTCATGATATCCCACATTCATGCTTGGAATATGGCACGGGGGTGACTGGCTAAAATAAAGATTTGGTTCAACCTAGTATATAATCAAGTGATTCATGGAAGTCCCATACCTAGTCGGCCCATGCAATCATCAATAAGAGCTCTCTTTCTCCTTGGTATGTTATGGATAGATATACTTGCTTATATGTGGTTTATATGGTTGTTATATCCTTGATATTTGTTTGTTTATATGATGGTTATGGATGAGTTTTATGATAATGGAAATGTATGGATCTCATCATATTTTGGTTAATCACTAAATGTGCAATGAATATTTGACTTAGTAGATGGTAATGTTTTTATTGTGATCAAGAATCAATGATTCTTAGTGATTCTCATATAGTTATGATACCCATATGCTAAAATATGTTATTTAAACTTGTAGATTGCATCTTTGTGAAATTTTTGATGAAATGTCTATCATGGCTAGTAGGGGTCTAGTTAAGTCCTTGTTTAATTAATTACATTTGTATCATTATGTTGTTGTTATCTTTCATTTCTGGAAGTGTCATTGAGTTCTGGGCGGTCACCTCGGCTCTGAGCCTGAAAAAGTGGCACAAATATCAGAGTCACAGGCACAACAATAGGAAAAAGAGTTCGCAGAAGCTATCTTGCCCTTGTAATGGGAGATTCTGGAGGCTCCTAGAGGCACCCTTGTCCATATCAATGGAGCGTCTAGGGGTTTGATGCAATAAAACTTCAGTCGGTCTCAGGGGCTGGTTACCTGAGTGGTTGGGATGGCTCCTTAGAGTTCTGTTGCTGATGTGGAAGGTCTGTGTGATGTGTTCTGCCACTTCCACTTCCTTAACTGACACAAAGGGAGTTGAATCATATCATAGTAACTTCTTGTCACATTTTTAACTCAATTGGCTAGTTTCTTGGGTAGATGTGGGAGGAGGGTGTTACAGAGTAGTATTAGAGTAGGTTGCACTCTCTTTGCATCATATCTAATACCACAAAGTGGTATACAAGCGGGATTTGTTCTCTTTGGGTGGTTTCTAGTTTCCTTTCTTTTTGGGTGATATCTGATATCATAGAGTGGTATCAAAGCCATTGTTCAACACTTGGATTGGATGGGTAGAATGTATTTTTCATGCATGCAGGTAGGTTGTAAATGTTCTTGTTATTTATGCATGATAGTGGTCATTGTTATAGTTGTGTTTCCATGTAGGGGTTGATGATGTTGTTGTGGGGTGCATTTGTCATGAATGCATGTTGGTTGTATATGTATTTACTATGCATGGTAATGTCTAAAGGTTGTTATGCATGCATTGTTATGGTTATGGTTATACGTGCATCATAGGTTAGATTTGCATTTTGTGGTCATTGTATGTAGTTATGTCATCATGATGTAGTTTCCAAGTTATGATTCTAATGTGTTGATTGAAATAGAGAAGGATATGTAGACCATCAAAGTGACGTTGCAGCACCAGCCTTTGGGGTAAGAGAATATCATCATACAGGTATTTAATATTTGGCATGCAGGTATGTTAGTTAGTGGATTGTTATATGCATTAGGGTTATATACATGTTTGTCATTTCATTGTTGTTGTGGTTACATGAATGGTAGATGCTAATGAATCAGTGTGGTCATATAGTCATGAATGATAATAACTTGTTGTTATATGCATTGTTGTTTTTGTTTTATGTTAGTTAACTTGAAGATTATGTTATATGTTAACTTGTTTATTGCTATACGATAGTTAACTTGCTGATTATGTTATATGTTAACTTTTTGTTATTATACGTCATTTAACTTGATGACTAGGGTTATTGCAACTAATATCTTGATGTTATTATGTTTTGTGCTAATTTGGATTGAACTATGTAGATGATCATCATTTTGACATTCAAGTGTGAGTTAATATATTGTGGTATTATGTCATATTGATCTAGACTAACTGTGCATATGTGATTATTATTCATGAATGGATTTTTTTTTATGAGTTTATGATGTGAACATGTTAGCTAGTTACTGTTAGGATCTCATGACCTTATTTATGGTTGAGTTGATATGATGTGAATTTATATCATGCGAGTCTAGCTTGACTGTGAATACAAGATAGCCTCCCTAAGATATATTAAGATATGACTTGGATTATTTCATCTATTTCATGTTTGAGTGTTTTGTGTATAATATGTCATTTAGTTGATTTATTTAACATGGTATGTTTGCAAGTTGGTTCAAATATTTAATGAATTGTGTAAAATGAGTATGTGTTCAAATGACATTGTTTTAAGATGGTTGTGACAACACATTATGTGTTGAGACAAGCGCTATGTAATTGAATGTAAGTAGGAGATAGTTGTAGCATTATGTATTACGACTAATGAATGTGAGTTGATTATGATTATGACATGGTTGTTAGACTTGGGGAAGGTTGATTTCCAAGTAATAGATATGTTTCCTTGATCTTTGGAACATGTCATTGACATGTTTGAGCAGTTGCAGGGAAACATGATTGGTGCAACAAGGTAAGGTAATTGGTTTATTGTTATGTTCACTTATGCACGAACAATTATGTGTTTATGGAAATATGATGCAGGGGATTGCATGCTAAAATAGATTTCCATGAAATCTTAAAGAAGGCTCGGGTTGAGCTTTCACTTGGAGGAATTGGGAATTCATGGGGATTGAGTCTTGGTGTTTGTTGATATTTTTCTGCTTTTGGTCTTTTGTGATTCATTGCACTTGAATTCTAGCTTGCTTATGTCTGGTGCATAGCTATGCCCTTTGGTTTTGGTGTCATATCATTGTTGGTTCTTTGTTCTTTTCTTGTTTGTTTGTTGTTCTTGTCTTTTATGTTTGAGGGTCTTGGGAATTGGCTTAGAATAAAGGAAAGTTAGTGGAGTTCAGGGAGAGTTGAATGAAATCTAGCAGGTGATGTATGGCTCGAATGAATCTTAGTGCATTTATAAGGGAAGTTGAAGGCAATAGTGTGATAGACGGTTGAGTTGGTTGGGTCCATTGGGATACATGAACGATGGGAGAATGTTCATGAGAAAGGTAATATGAAAGATAAAGTAAATGGACTTGAGGTGTCAGATGCCTTGGCTATGTTGCGAATCGTTTTTCTCAATGTTTTGCATGATGTGAACAGATAAATGGAGTTCTATTAACCTTGAACTTATGGTATTTAGTAATTATGTTATGATTATGATTTTGTCGATGTCTATATATGTATACATGTATGCATGTATGAATGTTGTTTTCTGATAGGATCATGATTTTATTATGCTAATGTTTAAATATATGTATTTATGTATGTCACTCTCTGACAAGATTATCAAGGATCATTATGTGGGGAAATTATTAATTATGAAAGTGATGGGAATGAAAGAGGTTCCTCATCTTATGGCTCGAATCAAGTGGGGAGAGTAGCCTCAACAAATTTATGAGGTTAGTATCATATGGATATGAATTGATATTATGTGATTATACTATGTCTATATTTATGCTATGGAAGGTAATGCTGAGGGATATATCGGTGGAATGAAAACAACGTGATCCACAACATGCTAGGATAAGCATGGATGATAGAGAGACATTGGAAGCAAGGTTGCTTAGTAGAGATAGTGTGGGTTTGGATGTGGAGTGCTATTGTTGTATGTATGTTGTATATTCAGTGATTGTACCTTTGGTGTTGTGTGCTTGTTGTATATATGGTGTTGTGTGTATATTTCATATGTAGTGCTAGGTATATATGGTGCTATATACATGTTGGATATGCGGTGTTGAGTATATATCGTACTGTGCACATGTTGGATATGCGGTGTTGTGTATATATCATTCTGTGCACATGTTGGATATGCGACGTTGTGTACATATGATGCTATGTACATGTTGTATATGAAGTGTTATGTGGCGTTGTGTGCATGTTGTACATATGGTACTATGGACATATGGTGTTGTGTTCCTGATTGTAAATTTGGTTTTCTGTGCAAGTGGTGCTATGTACACATTGTCCATATGGTGTTGTGTACATGTTGTGTCGTGTACATGTCATGTATGTGGTGTTCTGTATATGTAGTATTGTGTACACGTTGTACAGATGGTGTGATGTATATGTAGCACTATGTACACATTGTGCAGGTGGTGCCATGTACATGTGATGTTGTGTACACATTGTGCAAGTGGTGTTGTGTATAGGTGGTAATGTGTACATGTTGTGCATGGGGTACTGGTGTACATGTGGTATTATGTGCATGTTGTACATGTTGTGTTGTGTACATGCAGTACTATGTATGTGAATTGTGTAGTCGTGATATCGTGACATGTGTCTTCATTGTGTTGTACTTGGTGTACATATATGTATTATGTTGTACATCAGGCGTAGGTGTATGTATTGTGTTGTGGTGTGCACCAGATGTAGGAGTATGTATTACGTTGTGTTGTACAATGGTCATAGGTGTATGTGTTATATGTTAGGTGTAGGTGCATGTATTTCATGTCGTTGTATGTGGTAAGAGGTTTTATATGTGTGATTTACATTATGTGTATGTTTACATGGTTGAAGATAAGGAATTGGGTGTTTGTTGGGTGTGGAAATCGATCCGTTGTGCATACGAAATAACGAAAAATGTAGAAGCTAAGGATTGATTAAAGGATAAGTATTAATATTTTATTTTTATTTTACTATGCATGTTATTTATGATTCTAGGTTTTGATGGTTACATGTGATTCAAAATTTTGATATATGATGGTTGTGTTTTGAGCTAACTTGATGTGATATGTTTAAACATGATTATTTAGTTAAAGATTCTAGTTTGACTTCTTGTGATAGGAAGTGAACATAATTGTAAGTATACCTTTTAGACGGGCCACCAATGAGGTATGATTTGAAGTTATTTCAATTTATTTTGAATCTAATGGAAATTATGTGCTTGGTATAGGAAAGCATGAAATGGCCAATTGATTGGTTGAAATTGATTGCAAGATCTAGAAACCAAAAAAGGAATTGGAAAATGCAACAAGATGTTGGTAAAACACTTCAGGAGCAGGGCCATTATGGAACACTGGTACTCAGTAGTGTCCATTGATTTCCATGAGCATGTTATGACTAGTATGATGGTTTTGAGGTAGGGATATGCCTTGGTTTCTGGACCTTCCAATGTGAGGAAACCTTGCCGAGGGACGAGCTTCCTGGGATGGGGGTGCTAGTGAAACTTGGGAGGTGTGAAATTACACAGAAAGAGGTGAGGGAATTTCCTGAGGGACGATATAGTAGAGAAGGGAAGGTCGAGGATGAATTTATTTTGGTTATTAGCATTTTCGTATGGAATCAAATGCACATTAGGAGTGTGCCTTGGAAAAATGAGTCTGTAACTGTTCATTGAGAGGAAAAGTGGCATAAGATTGTAGCGTTGGACATTGGATGCAACTTTGACTTTGACAGTGGATTCTAGACTTCTTGGGAAGGAGGTGAATCCTGATAGTACTTTTGAGGGTGGAGATGTGAGCCTATGGATTCCTATGTTGATTGATACGGGCATTATATCCTTTTATTTGATGGATTAACACATGTGAGAATGTGGTTTGTGTATATCATTGTAAATACTATATTGAACTGGGTTTATGAAGCTCCATGGACAATATGGTTACTTGTTGGGTGAAGCAAATGTCTAGGTGTGTATATGTGGTTATTATTGTAAATACCATAATGAGTTGTGTTATAAAGCTCCAGTGAACTCTATGGTTGTCATGTTTCAACATTAGTCATTCTAAATACTATAATGAGCCAAGTTATAAAGCTCCACAGGCAGTATGTTTGTTTGTAGTGATCTTGCTGGTTATAGGTTTCATTGAACACTAAGGACGGTGTTACCCCAAGCGGGGTAGGGTTTTGTAACAAACCTGGTCAAAATTCCATGTAAAAGTTAATCAAGGAAAAAGAAAACCAAGGTCATGGGAAACATATTCTTAGCTGAATGGTGCACAAACTATCCTACTGGGTGTTCATTTCAATTATTATGGCTAAAGGAATTTCCAAAGGCAATGGAAAAGGAATTGAAAAGGAAAAGTGGCATTAATTGGAATTTATTTATGAAAATAATGGAAATTAGGAGAAAAGGAAGGTGAAAGGTCACAGATTGCATGTGAGGAGGAAAATGAAGGAAAATAATGGAAAATGAAGAAAATAGAGGACTCATTGATAAAATGGCTTCTGAGGATCAGTTGACAATTTTTTACTTAGGCTTGGTCAGTGTAAGATTTTATCATTTCAGTTTTGGAGCTCTCACTCTATTCTCTCGCTCATACTCTTGGACACTTAGAGTTTCCTTGGAGCACTCTTGGAGAGTGTGGCATACTTGGATTCTTGGAGAAAGAACGCAAAGGAAGACTATGAAAGCACAAGAGGTCATCGGGATCTATAGATACAATAAGTTTTCCTTATAGGTACTGAGTTGCATGTATTTTTTCCTCACCACTTTTTGCATGCATGGAATATGCATGTGGTTCATTGGTTAAGATCTGTCATTGGCACGAAGGATTGCCTAGATTGACGATGTATTTTCCTAACCTTTCGATTTCCTGGATAGCCATGGTGTTGTGGGTTTTACTTTTGTTTTTTGGTTGGTTTTCTTGTGCCTTTGGCTGTGGGTTGAGTTATTAGCTACTGGAAGCATTAGTTGGACAAAAGCTCTGGAAACCCTGTAACAACTTAGGTAGAGTTACTAGTCTTGGAAGCCTTGGTTGGACAAATGCTCTGGAAGCCTTATAACAACTTGGGTTGAGTTACTAGTCCTTGAAGCCTTGGTTGGAAAAATGCTCTGGAAGCCCTTAGTGGGTTGAGTTACTAGTCCTAGAAGCCTTGGTTGGAAAAAAGCTCTGGAATTCCGATGAAAGTTGTGGGTTGAGAGTCCTGGAAGCTTTGGTGGGACAAACACTTTGCAAATGCAGTGACAAATTTCAGTTGAGTTACTAGTCTTGAAATTCAGGTTGGAACAAATGCTCTTGAGCCCTAGAAAAATTAGGTAGAGTTCGATCTAGTGATAGTTAGTGATGTATGAACATTAGGTGGAATCACTGATTGAGGGTTGAGGTGTTTTGGCCTCTAAAAGCCCTCGTTTAGATTTTATGGATTTGTTTCATGATATTCCACATTCATGCTTGGAATATGGGAAGGGGGTGACTGACTAAAAGAAATATTTGGTTCAGACTAGTCTACGGTCAGGTGGTTCATGGAAGTCCTATACCTAATCAGCCCTTGGTATGTTATGGGTAAATATACTTGTTTATCCGTGGTTTATATGGTTTTTATATCCTTGATATTTTTTTGTTTATATGCTATTTATGAATGAGATTTATGATAATGGAAAGATATGGCTCTCATCATGTTTTGGTTAATCATTGAATGTATAATGAATATATGGCTTAATAGATGGTAATGTAGTTATTGTGATGAGGCATCAATGCTTCTTAGTGATTCTTAGATAAGTATGACACCCCTATGCTCATATCTGTTGTTTAAACTTGTAGATTGCACCTTTGTGACATGTTTGATGAAATCCTTGCCATGGATAGTAGGGGTCCAATCAAGTCCTTGTTTATGTAATTACATTTGTATCAATATTTCATTGTTATCTTTAATTTATGGAAGTTTCATTGAGTTATGGGCAGTCACCTGGGCTTTGGGCTTGAAAAACTGGCACAAATCCTAGAGTTTCATGTAGAACAGTGGGGGAAAACTTCCCATAATATCCCTTTCCCTTGTTGTGGGAGATTATGGAGCCTCCAAGACACACCCTTGTACATATTGAGGGAGCCTCTAGGGGTTGGATGCACTAAAACGTTAGTTGGTCTTAGGGACGAGCTACCTGAGTGGTTGGGATGGCTCCTAGAGTTTTGTTGTTGATGTGGAAGGTCTGTGTGATGTGTTCTGCTAGTTCCTCTTCTGTAACTGACACATAGGGAGTTGAATCATATCATAGTAACTTATCGTCACATGTTTACCCTTGTTGGATGGTTGCTTGGGTAGATTTGGAAGGAGGGTGTTACACTAGTCTTAGTGACTATCTTCCACTTATGGATTGTTAGATTAATTGATGTCTTGAAAAACTAGCTTGTTATAGCCATGAGTGTGTATGTTTTACCAGGTGCTACATATCCATGATATATCGTCTTTTCATCACCCACTAGCACCATGCCTCCAAAGAAGTGATCATCCAAGGAGGTCACATAAAATAGTATTGAAGATGCCATTAACAATACCTTAACATGAGTTCCTATATTTTTAGACACCCAATGCTTTATCAACAAATATTCTACTATCACATGGCTAACCATCAAAGATGTATTCAATTCAAAGGAGTTCACAAAATATCTGAAACATAGGGAAGTCTATGAGAATATCCAAAAATATTCAATATCTAGGATCCATTATCCAGAAGTATATGAGAGTATATGGAAGATAGGGAAGTTTTCAAGTGGTATCCTATGAGCTCAAGAGCTTAAAGGCTACAAAAGTGGCAACTGAGTAAATTATCAACCTTAGGTTAAGTGAGATGAGCTTTCATAGGTATGATCCCAGAGGAGTATGTAAAAAGAATTTTCCTGTGTTGCATTTTTCTTGTTCTTATGAGTCTTCTTGCCAAAAAGAGGAAGAGAAGATAAATATTTGGTACAATTCTTCCTGAACACATGCACCAGGAAATGAGGTAGGCCCTTCCAATGCATCTTTTGAGAAGAATGTTGTCTAGGAATGGAATCAGTAGGAAGTTCCCATTCCAGTCAGTGTTGATAAGTAGAAGAGGAATGTTGTACATATATTTGAGTAGA
Source organism: Pinus taeda (assembly GCA_000404065.3). Lineage (NCBI taxonomy): Eukaryota > Viridiplantae > Streptophyta > Pinopsida > Pinales > Pinaceae > Pinus > Pinus taeda. The sequence continues at coordinate 21,673 of APFE030766624.1, read as the reverse complement.
GAAATGTCAAAATTTTAAAGAAGACCTTATTATTTTGAGAGTGTCCATTACAACAAAAAATAGGAGAAAGAAATCAAAATAATTAAACAAGAATTAAGAGGAAGAATAAGAGAAATGATGAAAATTGGTGAATAACCTTTTTGGAAACAACATGGAAAATTATCCCACCTACCAACATTAGCCCTTAAAAGCTTCCCTGATTGGAGGATGAAGAAAGTAGGTAAAATCAAGATAAGAATTTTGTAAGAGAAATAGAGGAGCAAATACAAGTCTGAGTCATGGAGGTTGAATGGGAGGATAACAAGGAGGCCGAAATTATGCCCATTGTAGAACAAGCCAACAATTATCCTTCACCTCCTCTTATTTGTGGGTGCATCTCATTCAGTAAAATGGGAATATCTCCTCTAGATGATTATATGGTCATGGATATTTCCAACCTTACCTTAGATCACCTAAAGAACAAAATAGTGCAGGAAAGGCATAAATATTTTCCTAATTACCTGGTTCATCTTGTTTTCATTCATACAGAGATGGTGATTGTACATAATACCAAGAAGAATTTGAGGAAAATTGCAACAACAAATTTAAACTTTGCATAGGCTACACAAGTAAGCAAATATTTCTTGATTTAAGAAAATAAGAAGTTGGAAAAGGATCTAGTTGTTGCAAAGAAACAAATTGGTCATCTCCTATTTGAGAACCAAAGGTTGTCTTCCACTGATTCTCACATGAAGGAGTTGTGGGCATATATATTTGAGGAAATCAAATTATTTGGAGATACTATGAAACAAGTGTATGAGGATATGATCACCCTTCATAAAGCAGTGTTTCCCTTGCATGCAATGCAAAAGTGATTGCAGAGAATGTGAAGGTTTTGAAGGTGATTCATGTAGCCATCAATGTGATCCAAGAATGGGGCATTAATTACACAAATGCATCATTAGAGTTGGAAAGAAAAATAAGGCAAGAAGTTGAAATGGGAAGGGTTGAGGCTAGAATGCTTGTAGAGGGAAACAAATAACTCAACACTAATGTGGCCAACATCATAACCATCTATTCATGATTGTACCATAGTTTTGACTCCTTGGCTAAAGTGAAAAAGATACCTTATGTTAGAGAATTTGTAGAAACAAAGGGAAGAAATGTTGTCAAACACAAAATTGAAGAATTATTGAGCAGCCTAAGGTAGGTAACCAGTAAACAAGATTTGGAGGTCAAAAGGAAAAACATTCAACAATTTGTCAGTAGACCTGCCAATATAAATATGAAGTTGTTATTATTATGGAATACATGTGCAAACTAGTCCAAAAACTATTTATTTGGATGAAATGGAGACAAGAGTCGGATATAAGCCAAATCTTCCTTCAAAATTTGAGTACATAGCAAAACCATACAAGGCTTGGTACCATTATGTTACGTTAGAGCTACAAGTAAAATTTTTCAACCTAGATTTTCCTCAAGCTCAAAGACAATGTATAAGGTTCTGCCTTATTAGGCTCTAGCCACATTTTGTCTTATGTGATTTGTATTTAGAAAATAGTAAACAATGTAGATGTAAGTGCAATTCCATGAGTCAAATATGGAATATGAAGAGTCACTAGATTGAATAAAGACAAAATAAGCTCAAGAGTCATGAGGGAACTCAAAGGTTATAAGGGGAGGTGAAAGATTACATCATTTGTTATAAATAAACACTCATAACTCAAGAAAAAGGCTTGGGACTAGAGATTTGTAGCCTTGGATTCTCTAGTCTAGCATAAGAGTGAATATCATTCTTTGGAGAAGCAACTAGTAACTTCATGTTCCACTATTGGGGCTAGTTTCATGTCATTGTATTGTATATTTGGAATTTTCACTTAATTATCCTAGTCTCTTAGGGCCAACACACTTTCATGCATGTATCATGGATGTTGTAAGTGTTATCACTTTGATATTTCTTTAGAAGATAAATAAGGAAGAAATTTCAAAGGTAACCACAAACCACTTTTGGAGATGAGGACCTAGCCTTCCTGATGCTCACGGAGGGCTCTCTCTTTATAATTTATCTTCGTTTTAGTTAAGATGATTTTAGGCTAGTTATTGTTTGCACTTGGGTTTTGGTTTGAATTTGAGTGGTGGGGTCACTTTACTTAGATGAATAGAGGTTTGTTTTTACCATTGGGCTATGGGGTCAAATGTCAAACAAACAAGACTAGATTCAATTCTAAAAATAGTGTCTATAGGGCAAGATAGACAAGTTACTGCAGATCTCAAAGGCTAAATGGTGAAATGGTTTCAAATCAGATCTAGGAGGAATTAAGGGTTCCCTAGGCCAAAATCTGAAAGGAATTAAAGAATTCAACCGAGATGGGAGAGTAATTAAGGGTTCTCAAATCCAGGTATTAGAGGAAAACATGTAAATGACTAACTGTGAAAAATAGATTGTACTTAAACAAATTCTGAGTGATATCTCTAGTTAATTCATTCAAATCTAGACTACATTTAAGATTATGAAACACATAAAAAGGTAACAAAATCAAACAAAGAAGATATTTCACTGCAAATAACTCATTTCATGAATCTTGTAGCGAAATGATTTTATTACTTGCTCTAGTCTGTTGACTTGAAAGTGTTACAATCACCCTTGGGTTTTAAGATCAAAATAAATCTACAAATGTATAGAAATCCACATCCAATACTTCGAATTATGAAGTATTTATACAAAAAGGAATTACAAAATATCTCAAACTGCATTGAGAACTTATCTAGGAAAAAGAAATGTCTTCATGCAAGAAGATAGAGACAACTATTGAATTGTTGCTTGTTGTCCCTGTTATTTAGGTTTTGCTAGCTTTGATCTTTGATATTTTGCCCATTAAGTTGGTTGGTTGTTTGGTCTTCACGCTGGATGTTCTGTTTTACTTTAACCTTTCATCTGATACACTTTAACCTTGCTAACTTGTCAATATCCTTGTACTGTGCTCTTTTACTTTTTACCATAGACTTATATTTTTACTGTGTTTTTCCTACAATGAATCATTCATTTTTTACGATTTCTCATTATCTGGTAATTCGATATTGAGCATATATCTGTATATTTCATCTTCCTTTGTATATTTGGAAAAAGTAGGCTTATTAATAAATAGGTGTTTTACCTCATGCTGGAGGTAAAACAAGTTTTCCGAAGTTTGATACAATACTTTTCCTGTTGGTAAGCCCTTCATGGATGAAGTGATTTCGTATTCTCTGGCCACTTCCCTGATCTTCTTATTATAATCCTCATGCATCATTAAATTATCATTTATAACTAAGGGATTAGGTAATCCCTTTTCTTTCAAAAGTTCTAACTTAACCATGAACCTGTCAATGGCTAGTTGCATGTTTTGACACTTATATTCTAAGTTCAACATCAAATTCCTCTTAGTGAGGACTTTCTGACTTCCAAAATTGTACCTGTCCTATCAGGTATCTCAAGTTCTTACAGCTCATACTTATTCTTGGAGTTGAGGAAGTGGATGATTCTTGCAGCTTCCTTTGGCATATCTCCATGTTCTTCCTTAACTCTTTTAATGGCTTCGGTGGCCTGGTTTATTAAATCAGTTTGTTCAAAAATAACCTAGATGGACGGCCAAATATCATTGACAGAGTCAATGATATTGGCCCACAATTGCTCTTTAGCCTTACCTATAGGTTCACTAAGTGTTAGTTCTTTCTCCAGGATTTTTATTCTTTCTTTCATCCTTGTAGCCTTTTGTTGTTCTTCTTTATGTATGATCTGGGAAAGTCTACAATCCGTCTCCAGGCTGGTGACTTTCTCCTTAAGTCTATTAATCTAAGTGGTTTGAATGGACATTTCTTTCATTTCTTTGACTAGCCTATTTGCTTTATCACCTGTGGAGGTTGTTTTTGTTGATCCTATTGCTAATGTAGTAGGTGTACATGTTGGTAGTGCAACAGCCATTGCAGTAGTGGGAGCTAATGATTCTGCCAAAGTAGAAGGTACGACTGTGGTCACTGTTACAATGACAGTTGTAGGAGCATTATCAATATTAGCTTATTTGAGCTGAATCAAGCTATCTAACTCTTTCTCCATCTCCTTTAACTACTCATTCAGCTCCAGCACTAAGTCCATCATTTCCTTATGATTTGTCTAGATTTCCAGGACTTCCTTTGTTTGTGAGTGTTGTAAATGAGGCAACATGAGCTGTTTCTTGAGGGCTGCTATATCCTCATTCTTCTTCTTGATTAGTTTTTTAGTAGCCTTAATACCAGTTGTGTCGTGGCCCAGTTCAATGACCATGTCCTCCAAGGACTTTATCCTGGTGTCTTTAGCTTGTGAAGAGGCCCTCCCTAATTTATATTGAGTTGTCACATTGTCCAATGAATCTTGCAGCTTGTAAGCAGCCACGACCTTTGTTGTGAGGTGGAGTAAATCATTTTTCCAGCTTGCTTGTGAAACTCTATCTAATCAATGGGATGAACATCCTTGGCCAACACCTAAAAATTAGTTTTCTTGTAATTTGCTGAGGGTTTTGGTTGCTATACAGTGGGTTGCAAAAATGAAACCTACATTTTTCCTTCTTTGATGTGAAAGGATGACATTAGTCTGGTCTGGTTTGGTGTTGTAGGCTTGAGGTATTTGGCATATGTCTCTACTTTCAACTTTTCATTGCTCATATTTATCTCTTTGAATCTGTCTTTGATATCCTTTTCCTTATTAGTTGGCCTAAAAAAGGAAGAAACCTCCATACTCTTCTGTCTCTCTATCATCTGTGTGTTGGAGGTTGATGGATGCTTTGGTTCACCTGGTGTAGCCATTCTAGCTATTTCTTTACTTCTCTGCTCCATTGCCTCAGTGTCAATTATTTCCTCTAATGCAATGTTCTCCTCCTATTCAGACACATGATTCAGCTTGGGCCTTTTATTTAGCTTAAACAGTTCATTTGAAGTCTCCATGGTAGAGATGGATGCCTCATTCCTATTCCTCTTAGGATTCTTCTCCTTATTGGTTGGGGATTGTATGACAGGAGGAATGTTCATTGGCTCTCATAATTCCAGAACCTGTCAGAAAGAGCTCTGGTCAAATTTCTTTTCTAGATCAATCAGTGCATTCCCCAAATCCACAATTGTGTTATCCATATCAATCAATGTGTTCTCCACCCACTCCATTTGGTTAGAAAATTGTTCAATGTTAGGTCATAGGTGGTGGATGTAAGGTCCCAACTTGACCTTGAGTTTGAGCTTCTTTATGACTCCATGAGGGTCATAGTGCCAGATGAAACTGTTTCTGGATTTCATTTGTTGAAGTAACATGTTGGCCTCTGGTCCAACTTCTTTGTTGTTTCAAATGAATGGGCCCAATTAGTTTTTTACCTTGAACTGTGTTTTCTTCCTAGCAGATAGGAAGTGGACCTCATCAAAATTGATGATTTCTCTAAAATATTCAAGGGAAAATATCCTCATAGAGAGGTATTTGGGAAACTTATAAGGGGCTAGCTCACAGCCATAAAATCTAATCTCAGTGTGGTTTTGGTACAAGTACCAATCTCCCACCTTGTTGTTCTTGGCCAATTGTAGTACCCTCTTGATGTCTTGGCTAATTCTGGGCTGAGTAGTTGAAGTTAGTATGTTCATGATTGGGTACACAAAAGAGTCTATGAAGTCTTTGTAGGTGAATGTTGTGGAAAACGTTTGGACGAAGGGTGTTTAGTAGATGACTGATCTCTCCTTTCCCTTGGTGTCCAATTTTTGGATCCTCACAGGGAACTTGTCTATCTGGTAATACGAAAACATATAAAACAACATTGAAGAGAATTTAAAAACTCAGTTAGTGGGCAGTATAAATTGTTCATGCATTCTATCTACAATGAACCGAGCATAATCATACATAATAGCAGGAGGCCTAGCTAGAGTGAAAATGGACAGGAAGGCCATGATGACCTCATCCACATGCTCATCCGATGTGTATCCTAGGATGCATGAGAGCATGGTGATTATGCGCCTTCCAGTCTCTGAAAAAATGGTGGCAGCATAGGGTGGAGTGTCTATAAGATTATGGCATTCCTCATTGATGAAATTCTAGAGAATTTGCTTGATTTTGACTAGGTCTAGTGTGATGTACAGGTCCAACAGGTTTCCAATGGATAGAGGGGTTTGATTAGGGCTAGGTTGGATTTGTAGATATGGTTTATGGACTCAACAGTAATGGTGAATAACAACTACTAGATTGGTGCCACAATAGCCCTTTGGCTTGGGAAATAGCAGGCATGACAAAAATGTACAATAGCAGGGAATGGGTGAACTTCTGGGAATGTGTACTTGAGTAAATTGGATTCCCAAAGGTGAATGTTGTCTACATGGTTTAGGAACCTATCCTTACTCCAACAGTGGATTTTCAAAAGGTGGCTTGGAGTAGCAGTGTCTTTAATTTGGAAATCCCTATTTGCTAGGGCAAAATGGTTAATGTCCAGGTGAGGGGTTGGTCTGACATCCAGAGAGGTCTGAGCAGCCATCGTTAGGATAAATATCAGAATTAGGCTTATATAGGCTAAAGTAGTGAGGTTTTGAAAACTCAGGTGCAGTGATAGGGTAATGGAAATTTGCAGGATAGGGATTTCGTTATTCAATAGGAAATACTCTCAATTCAAGGGAGATTAATTAAATTCAATAACTTTAATGTTTGAATTAACTGTACATTGTTGAATTTGAGAGGGTCATTTCTGGTTTGTTATCAAAATACCTAGAATTTGAGGTTTAGACGGTAAATTAGTTTTGATGGCAGCTGCAGAGGGTAACGTGGCTTCAAGTATGTTGTGGATGGTTGAATTGGGTGTCCAAGGCGTACTCGGAAGGTACTTGGTGGTTGAATTCAGTGGCACAAACTCGGGTTTGTACAGGAAGGCTTGGAAGCTTTCATAGAACAAATTGAGCAAAAAGGGTAAAAATGGGGGTCTATAGCCTTGTAACTGACAACGGTTAAAACTTGGCGTGGAACTTCATAATGAACAATGGGTGATTTTTTCTTTTGGTGAGGAGGTGGTTTCAGGGCCATCACACCGCTTTTGGCCATCAGGCAGTATTTTCCTAAGAGCATGCTAGTTCACACAGTGTTTCCATGTAGCCAAAAGGGGCCTAGGCAAAACCACTCATATTGCATGACCTCAGGTAGGTAAAAATTCAGGTGGTGAATGGACACGATATGGATGCGAGCTGTCAGATCTAGGGGTGACAGATCTGATGGTTGTCGTGTGGTGAAGTTGCATGGCGAGAAATTGGGGTGGAAATTAGTGGGGACCAGGGGTTAATTACAATTGATTTGTAATTAGTTTATGAGTAATGGTGGGATTAAAAATATAATGAATAGGGTTTATGTAGTGGGATTAGTTTACCACACCTGGGTGGCAGGTTAAACAAGTCTTGTCGGGAAAATGGTGAATTGCGGGGTTTATTAATAATGCGGG
>APFE030766624.1:0-13061 GCA_000404065.3 Pinus taeda | reverse complement strand
ATAAAGGGTTTTATGGGTTTTTTAGGGAAATTAATCAAGGGGAAAGTGATTTTTTTTTAAAGGGGAAAAGGTGTTTCACACAAGGGAAAAAGGGCTTTTGGGTAGGGGAATGAATTTGGAGGATAATCTACTAGGGAATGTGTGAAACCAAAAGGCAAGGGTGAAAATGGAGGGAAAAGGTGTCTTCATAAGAAATGAAGGGGTAAGAGGGGAAATTAGTAAGTATTTAGTGAGGGGTGAAATGAAATGAAGGGGAAGTTAACCAAATCATCTTATAAGAATCCTTTTACTTTTATAACTGCTCCTACACATTGAAACACATGATTAAACATGATAGATGTTATTATGCTTCAATAAACTTTGTACTTTCTGCAACCTTTCTTCTACTTACCCTTTTACTTACCTTAACATTTTTCTTCACTTTGTTGGGTGCATTTAAGCTAGCGAACCCTTTCCTTTCCTTTTTCTTTTGAAAAGTAAACTACCTACTTCTAACCTTATATCTTCTAATGGCTCAGATTAAGCTTATTTGCACATTTTATTTCTCTACCTACCTATTGATCTGCCAAGATTAAATATTTTGGCAGATATTTATTCTCTAACTATAAACAGTAAATTTAAAGCATGAAGTAGTCAAGATTAAACAATTTGACTCTCGTGGGTTCTAACATGTATGACAAGATACACACAACCATTAGTTTAGATAATAAGCTAAAGAGTAATGGCACTTGGACTTGCACACTTTCATGATCTGTTTTTGTTTGGGGTTCATATTTTTTCATTTTCTTTTTTATCTTTTCTTATTCTTTTTTTCATTTGATATTTCTTTTAGGACACACCCCCTTCACATTTTTTAATTTTAATATGGAAAACATTTGCAGAAATCAAAGGTATATATAATATTACAAGGCTTAACCATAGTCAATTCAAAATTATGAATCCTATTCTTATAGGACTCTAACAGTAAGAATATTCTTTAAATTTTTATAGTATATGTTATTTCATTCATGCTAAAGCAAATGAACTATTTCCTTAGTTTTAGTATATCTTATTGAATGTGTGTTGTATTCACTTTCATGATCGTTATTGTCTTGTGAAATATTTTTCAGGCTAACTAAGGATTCTTTCATATTTAAGTGTGTCTCTTTTAGGATAGTACTACTATTTTTATTGTAGAGGTTCACTCTCTTTTCCCTTTATGTGAAAGAACCTCTTATGCATTACAATTGATATTACACAAAGTTTCCTCACTTGTTGTTACCCAAGATATGTGTATGTCTTCTCATGTGTTAATTACAACCAAGGAATGTATTTAAGATCACCATTATGGAAAACACTTGTATTTTTGGTTGGGGCTCCTACTCCACACAATGTGAGGTCCAATTGTGACTTCATTTTGGGGAGACCCCCTTCCCTGTTGTCACCATCCAACATAATCAACATAATTTTGGCACTAGGAGGGACATATGACAAGCTAAGCCCATGAAGTCGGATTTTAATATTTCATCTTGAATGGATTCCTCCAAAATCATAACCCAGAGATGTTTTTCTAAACTTGCGAATCCAAATTTTCCCACGTGAATAATTTATAACTTGTTAAAGCTAAAGTTTAAAGACAAGGGTGAAATAACCATTCTTGAGCACACTCTTTGGTTTCTTGAATTTTGTGATTCTTTGAAAGTTAATGATGAGAATGCTACTTTTAGGTTGTTCATTCTCACTCTTAAAGATCATGTTAAAAAATGGTGTTATACATTTCTCGCTGCTTCTATTCACTCTTTCAAACAACTTGTCTTGGAGCTTCATCGAGATTTTGACAAGTATGATTATAAAAGTGTATATAAGAATATTATTTGCCTTAGAATTAAATATGATGAACATTTGGAAGATTTTCTTGATCTCTTTCTTCACTTTTGTTATGATTTTTTTGAGGAATTCATAGATTAGGATTTTATGAATGAAAGTTTTCAATATCTAGTGCAAATTTCTTTAAAACCTCTTAAATTGGAAACTCTTACAAGTATTCCAACTTTTCTTGGTCATGGAGCAGTTAAAGTTTCAAAGAAAGAATCAAATATTTCTTGTGCCTCGTCATATTCTTTCATTCCTTTATCAAATGAGGTAGCCCCATGTACCAATATCAAAGTTGGAAAACTTGAAGGTTAGGTTGTTGTTTTTCCTATCCCATGCCCATATTTCCCTCATAATCAAAATTTGAAACCATGCCTAAATATTGAATTTGATCGAATTGATGTTATTGATTCTTCATGATATATCTCTTATTCTCCACCAATTATTCACTATGATCCTCTTTGTCTTGATTCACCTGATCAACTTTCTTTACTAGTTTCATGTGAATCTTATGGTGATTAAGTCCAAGATGATGTCATCATTCAAGTGGAATAATAAGAGACTCATGATGTCTTTTATCATGATTATGTGTGGGCCTCATATTGTGAACAAGAATTTGCCAGTATATATAATATTTCATTTGATATTTATTTCCCCTCTTCACCATTAACTTATTGTTTCTCATCTATAGACATGTTTAATGAAAATATTGTTCTAATTCTTCCTTTAAATTATTTTTGTCCTCATATTATCGGTATTGATCATAATTAGGAGTGGTGTGAAGAAGGGGTGGAATCAATTGTTCATAATCTATCTCATTCTCATATTTGATATGTGAAGAAGCAAGATTTGTAATTCCATGCACTCACACAAATCCTTCATTTGATTCATCCAACCATGAAGTGTCCCTGGACTTGAATGTGAAATTTGATCTATTTGGTGGTATTCTTAATTTTTTCATCAACACATATAGTGATGATTTACATCTTCATCGGATGATATTTCCAAGCCACCAATGTTCAATGATTAACCATTTCATAGTTTGGAAACTTGTCAAGAGGTCAATGCACTTCAACACATTTGTTGATGGTTATTGCATGATCTCGTGATACTGGTAAGTGTTTTGAACATGATTAGATCAAAATCCCACCATAGGATAATCTTCATGACATGATTGAACATATTGACAATGTTTTTCTCTTTCGATCTCAAGATTATTCACCTTCTTATCATGATCTGATTGTGAAATGGTTAGAATAATCTTACATGGCGAGCTCTTTCACTAATTGTAAGCTTTGATATTTCTGCATGTTTTCCAAAACTAAAGATATGAATGAACATAATTTTTCATGAGAAGCCATAGAGATGTGTATGATCATCAAGATACATTGGCAAATGGTTTAGCTGAAGCTTTCTTATTATAATTTTTTGCTATTTTTTTTTGCCTTCGAGTCTTGGAGCAAGTTCTATCAATCTATATTTTCTCATTTTCGCTGTGATTAACACTGTTTCTCATCCCTAATTCCCTTGTCTGTATAGGTCAGGAATTTCTTTGGTGGTTAGATTGGAAATTTTACTTCGCATAAGCCTGACTTCCCTTTGTTTGTCTAGGATTATGTTTAGTATAATTTTATTTCAAACGTTGCTTTGATCATTGTTTCTTTAATTTTACTTTTCATTTTGTTGTTTTAGTTTAAGCTCTGTATGAAGTTGTGTGGTTTGGATTTCAATAAGTAAGGCAAGATTCAAAAGACATTTTGTGACTGTCAACACTTGGTTAAATATTAATAGGCCTTATATCTTTAATGATCCATGATTCTTAGATGGAAAATACATTTCTTTCCCAAAATAACGCCTTAGCATATCTATGATGATTGTATATATAATAGGATCTTGTCCCTTGAGTCAAAATTTTATATGTTGTTGGTTTTAATGTGTCAAATCAGATGAGTAGAGAAGGGAAAGGAGGAAACTTAAGTGAGATAATTTACTTTAGAGGTATATACATAAGAGTCTTTGTAAAACAAGGAAAAACCTATCTTTCTCATTAAATAAGTTGAGATCCCTCTTCCGCTGATGGAAATATAAAATGCCAATAAAATTTGAATGAGAATAAATCTATAAAATAAACAACAGGAGAAAGAAGAGAATAGGTTCCTGTGTAGAGAGGCAAAGCAAGAAACTTCGCGAGGATATTGAACAGGCTCCGTGATAGCGAAGAAATACTTGTGATTCCTTGAAGTGACTCTGCCAAGGTACTGAACAAGTTTACTAGAAGTCAAGAAACACCAAAGATGATATTAAAATTGTGTCATCTTACAGTCACATTCTTTCATACTCCTAACCCAAATTGAAACAACTAAAGTTTAGCTTGTTCATGAAAGTGTTTAGCTGATGAAAGGAATAAAAGAGATTATATATTTATTCAAGTTAAGTAAGGAAACTATGGTGATTGATAAGATAAAATAATACTTCCTGAAATATAGACTCGGTGCATAAATTTAGAGCCAAAAAAAGAAGCTGGATTTATTCCAGTGTGTCATCAAGTGTTATAGTTGCTACAACTCCCCTCCAAAAATTTTGCCATGATTTAATTTTGGAGCTTCCCTTCAATAATAAGAAATGTTGGTTCAACTTGAATCAACTTGTTGTTTCGTAGATCTCATTCTCACACTCATATTTGGAGATCTATTCATTCTCATGAGTAGAAGGAGATTTGGGTTCCATTTACATTGCTTTTCTAGGTAAGATTCTCAATTGTCGCTTTTTGTTGATTTTTCTTTCTTTTGTCACTTTTTCTTTCACAAGTGTCATTTTTTCCTACCTTTCTTATAACAACTATTTTTTATGCTATTATTATCTTCAAAAACTTTCATTTCAGTATTTTGGAATTCTTTTCAAGTGTTGCATCACATCCCTGTAATTTTCACCTACTAGTAATGACTGTTGGTTGGTGTATTTATGCAAGCACATCCTTTTCCTTTCATTAGGTGTCTTGATCGATGTAAGTGACTTTTTTATATGAATTTTGGGTCAATACTAATTCTTCCTCTTTTTAGGCAGCAAATCTAGAGCTACCAAAGAAAACTACACAATTCTTAGAGCCTTCTTCCCTCCTCAACAATGCATTGCGTAATCTCTTCTAGCATTGACTCCCCCTTGCCATCTGTAACTATGCATTGTGTAATCATTAGGCCACATTTGCACATTGCACAATCATAGTCACCACTAAGGCCCCCTTTTTCCTTGAAAATATGCATTGCGTAGTACAGGGACTCTCTCTCTAGCAGTAACTGTGCATTGCATAGTTCTAGGCTCTAGTCATTCTCCATTGTAGTCAAGAACTACACAATCATTCCTCAAGTGTTGTGCTATGCACATTTATAGTGACCAGTGAGGTTCACATCTCTTGCATAAATAACTTATGATTGTCATGATTTCATATATTTTATGAGGTACTATAGATCCAATATATATCAGCCTTTCATCATCTGCTAGCACAATGTCTCCAAAGAAGGGATCATCCAAGGAGGTCGCAAAACATAGTACTAAAGATGACATTGAAAATACCTTGATAGTAGTTCCTATCTTGTCAGACGCCCAATGCTTTGTCGAAAAATATTCTACTATCACATGGCTAACTATCAAAGATGTATTTAATTCAAAGGAGTTTGCGAAATATTTGGAAGATAGGGAATTCTACTAGAATATCTAGAATTTAGGGTTCCATATAGCTATTTGTAGGTATCTAGTGCTACCTTGTGCTGGTGAAATCAAGTGGATATTGCAAGGTCTATACACTAAGAACATGGTGCTCAATAGTTTCAATAGGAAACAACTTTCCTCATAATAGCCACATGACTTTCACTCATATTACAACTAGCCCATGCTTGAGACACACTTGAATTCTTGGTGTTATTTGAACACCAAAGAAGTGATCAAGTCATGGTGGTGGGAACCATCTAAGTTTTTCCATAAGCATGATAGCACTTACAAGACTAGGTCTCTCAGAATAGTTTACTAGTACTTGTTGGCTATGGGTTGTAGGATCTATGGATGAAGGAATAATGAAACCTTCGACGAAGGTTGGGTCTTCCTACTTTATCGACTCATCATAGAAGGGAAGGTATTCAACTCATCAAATATATTATCCCTACCTCTGAAGAGCATTTTGAACAAGGATAAAGAACCACCTCAAGGAAAGAAACCACAATTTTACATGTCTACCTACTTACTAGATGGTATTTGTGCTCGCCATGAATTCCTAGGCCTAGAATTGAGGTGGATGTTGAGGGAGCTGCCTATCAATGTGCATTGTAAAGTATTATTAGAGTACATCTATAGAGAAGTATATGAGAATATTGCTAAAAACTTCTTCAAGTTTATGTATTAGATGATCTTTGAGGAAGAAACTTCTTGCATGTCCCAAGAGGAAAGCAAAATTGTGGCAAATATAGCATATTAGTTTGCCTCACCTCAGGGCACATACCTTAAAGTTTTCAATTCTCAGAAACCTCCACAACTTTTTCTGAGGTATGCAACCAACAAGGTGGTCACGAAGAATGTTGGTTATCGTATTAGCACAAGTCTCAGTTGTTGTAGAAGAAAAATAAGGTAACTTAGCGTTCCTTTCCTTTCCAAGTGGGATCCTATGAGCTCAAGAGCTTGAAGGCCACAAAAGCAGAAACTATGAAACTTATCAGCCTTAGGTTCAGCGAGATGAGCTTTAACAAGTATGATCCTAGAGGAGTATGTAAAATACATTGTGCTAAGTTACATTTTTCCTGGTCTTATGAGTCTTATTTCTAAAAGGAGGAAGAGAAACTGAAGAATTGGTGCAATGCTTCATCACATGCACTAGAAAATAAGGCAGGCCCTTCAGATGCAGTTTGTGAGTAGAATGTTGTCCACAAAGGGAATTAGTAGGGAGTTCCCACTATAGTCAGTTTTTTTAAGTATAAGAGGAAAGATGTGCATAACCCTGAAGTGGAGCAGAGTCAAAATTTTAAAGTAAACCCTTTTATTTTGAGGGAGACCATCGCAGTATAAAATAGCATAAAGCAACCAGAAGAATTAAAGAAGAAGGAACGAGAATAAGAAAAGAGATAGGTGGAGGAATGAAATAAACAAGAGGAGTGAATACAGAAAGAGGAACAAGAAAGTAAAGAAAGTGAAGACATGCATGAATAAGAAGAATTGGGAAAGAATGAAGAAGAAGAAGCAATATAGAAACAGCCTGAGGAAGAACAACAAAAGAAATTGGAGGATGAAGCAAGCAAGAAAAATATGGATGAGGATTTTTTAAGAGAAATAGAGGAGAAAATAGAGGCCCAAGATATGGAGGTTGAGTTGAAGGAGGATAACCAAGAGGCCAACGTTGTGCCCATTACAGAATAGGGCCAATAGTCAGCCTTCACCTCATCTTATTGGTGGCCACATGCCATTTAGTGAAATAGGAATATCTCCTCTAGATGATAATATCCTAAAGGATATTGCCAACCTTAACTTTGATCAATTAAAGAACAAAATAGTGCGGGAAAGGTAGAAGTATTTTCCTAATTACATGTTTCATCTTGTTTCCATTCATACAGAGTGAGTGGTTGTGCCAAATACCAAGAAGAATATGAGGATAGTCACATTTTTTTTTTTTTCCTTTACATAGGCTACACAAGAAAAAAAGTATTTCTTAGTCGAATAAAATAAACAATTGGCAAAGGATCTAGCTATTGAAAAGAAGAAAATTGACCATCTCCTAGTCAACAACCAAAGGTTATCTTTCGTTGATTCTCACATGAGGGAGTTGTGGGCATCTATATTTTAGGAAATCCAATCATTGGGAGACACTATAAGACAAATCTATGATGAGATGATCACCCTTAATAAGGTGGTGTTTCCCTTGCATGCAGTGCAAAAGAAATTGTAGGAGAATGTAAAAGTTTTGAAAATTATTCATGAAGACATTAATGCGATCTAGGAATGGGGCAATAAGTGTAGAAATGCGCCATTAGATTTTGGCAGGCAAGGTGAGAAGATAAATTGGAAAGGGATGAGGTTATAATGCTTGTACAGGGAAAAAAACAACTCAGCACTTATGTGGCCAACATCATAACTAGCTACTCATGACTATACCATAATTTGGACACCTTGGTGAGAGTGTAAAAGATACCTTCCATTGGAGCTTTTGCATAAACAAAGGGAATAAATATTGTCAGGCATGAAATTGAATAATTCTTAAGTAGTATGAGGCAGATAACCACTAAATAAGATTTGGAGACATGAGGAAAAACATTAAACATTTTGTAATTGAACCCAAAAAGTTAAATATGAAGTTATACTTGTTATGGAATGATGTGCAAATTGTTTTTGAACCTATCTATCGAGATGCAATGGAGATAAGAGTTAGATATAAGCCAAATCTTCCATCAAATTTTGAGGACATAACAAAACAATCCATGGCTTGGTACCATTATGTTACATCAGAGCTACAAGTAAAAGTTGTCAAGCTAGAGTTTCCTCAAACATAATGTATAAAGTTTTTTTTTTTACTAGGCTCTAGTCAAATTTTGTCTTATGTGATTTGTATTTAGAAAATAATAAACAATGTAGACGTGAGTGCAAGTCCATGAGTCAAATATGGGATATGAAGAGTCATTAGATAGAATAAAGACAAAATAACTTGAAGAGTCATGAGAGAAGTCAAAGGTGACAAGAGGAGGTGAAAGGTCACCTGATTTTTTATAAATAAACCCTCATAAATCAATAAAAAGGCTTGGAACTAGAGATTTATAGCCTTGGATTTTCTAGTCTAGCATAGGAGTGAATATCATTCTTTGGAGAAGTAACTAGTAACTTCATGTTCCACTATTGGGGTTAGTGTCATGTCATTGTATTGTATATTTGGAACTTTCACTTAATTATTAGAAGCTGTCAGAGGCAACACACTTTCATCCATGTATCATGGATGTTGTAATACTATTCTTTAAATTTTTATGGTATATGCTATTTCATTCATGCTAAAGTAAGTGAACTATTGACTTAGCTTTAGTATATCTTATTGAATGTGTTTTTTATTCACTTTAATTATCGTTATTTTCTTGTGAACTATTATGAAGGATAAATAAAAATCATTTCATATGTATATGCATCTCTTTTAGGAAAGTACTACTACTTTTCTTCTATAGGGTCACTCTCTTTTCCCTTTGTGTCAAAGAACCTCTTGTACATTACAATTGATATTACCTAAGGTTTACTAGTTTTTTACGACCAAAGATATGTGTATATCTTCTTATGGGTTAATTGCAGTGAAGACACATCTTTAAGATCATTATTATGGAAAATAGTTGTATTTCCAGTTAGGGCTCCTCCTCCAAATGGTGTGAGGTCTAATTGGGACTTCATATCAGGGAGACCCCCTTCACAGTTGTCAACATCCAACACCATCATCATAGCGATTTAAAGGTTAGATCAAATCCCTGACAAATATGTTTTAAAACATTACATGCTATAATGCAAAAGGTAATACAAGGTGTTGGAGAGATAATTCAAAAGTTCACAAGAACACATAGTATGGCTATCAGGTGCATTGGTATCTTTATAATTAATACAATGATATTTAAAATGGTACATTCAAATAGTCAACAAGCACCTTGTTGTGTTGGAGGATATGCAGGTAAGTATGAGAAACATTGGATAAAAGGAAATTATCAATGGTTATCAAAGCATGCAACTAGCATTGGCTCCAGAAACAATGCTAAATTGGAATGCAAAGCATCCACAATAAAGATTGCATCAATGTTAAAATGAAAATAAGGATACCTCGCACGTGATATTAAGTGATACAAAAATATAAAATATAATTTATGGAAAAGGTAAACAATTTAAGGACCTCATGACAAGTGCCCTGCATAACGAAATTTGTGAAGAGCATATGTTAATACTATGATGAGGTGTTTATATCAAACATTGTGATGAATGTTACAATGAAAGGATACATAAAAGTCATCAAGAGAGATCACCCATGTATCTAATGGAGAATGTGTGTAACTTGGGTCATATCTCATGAGAGTTATGTACCTTTCACAATATATTAAAAAAGGATATATTTGGGTTCACAATGATCGTGACAACACTGAGAATTGATATTTCATTGCATTACCAAGAATGCACTAGACACAATGTTAAGGACTACATGCAATGCACTAAGATATAAGAGGAGGTAAGTTACATGTTATGATGCTTTTGGAAGATATATAGTGCAAGCCATGTTGAAAGTAATATCACGTGACAATGTTTAAAAGAGATATTCAAAGATTATTCATAAATATTAAATATAATATGTTACCAAAGAAAAAAATCGTGCACTGAATTATAATATGCACTGCAAAGAATAAAAGTTATGATCGAGAATACATAACTACAATGAAGCTATGTGACAATGTGGCTAGACCATCTCCAATAATTACATGTGCCATGGAAGGATGTGCTCACAATCATGGAAGGAAACATTTCAAGCCAGTGCAGAATCTTCAGTTCATGTCAGGAGGCTAGAGGAAACACTTTATGCCACTAAGATGTGATAGTGTGATAAGACAAGGTTGCACTAGCATAGTCGTGCTAGTGTAGTGTTGTAGGGAAATAAGCCTCAACTCTTTTATTACTAAATATCCCACCTTCGCTAAAGCATCAACGAAAGTGATAATGATAGAACATTCTTTCAAAGCATTATCACACATAAAACCTATGACATGAATGTTGTCAATTCACCTTCCACCAAGGTAAAAATGTAACAAGAAAAGACGAGAATGGTTTCAAAATGGGAAACCATCAAGCGATGAATTAGAGAACAATACATTGGGGTAAAATAGAAAATATATCATATGGTTATGGAATCATGTATGAAAAGATAATGCGACCAAGAAATTGTGTACAAACAATAATGTAATGCATGGTGAAATGATATAAATATACCATACAAGAGAATAATGTGCATTACCATTAAAGGTTATAATGATACATCAGATCGGAAAATAGTGGCTGATTGACACAATTTTTGGCAATGTGATGGAAATTACCATAAGGAAGAGTGAGTGCATGCCACAGGAATAGAGACCACACTCTATATAACCAAAGGGTGACCATTCAACCAAAAAGTTCATCACGCTAGCACATTACAGAACAATAAGCCTCATGCAACTTGCTACTAGAATGTGACCTTGGTATGTAAGGGAACATGTGATATATTGAACACACTACCATTGAGATGTGATAAAATGTGAGAAAAGGGGCCACATAATGACATGCAATGGGAAACCATTCAAGCACACGTTAAAAGAAGAAAATAACATCAATGGTCCATCAACCTTAATATTCGTGGGAATAATTTCAAGGCAGTGAACTCTCAACACTTGTGATTATTCATTAATATAATTATAATTGTTTTTTTATCATAGTGAAGATTATTTATGTTGTATGTTAATCATTGTTTGTATGTTTGCAGTATTAACATAAATATTTGATGACAATCATCGTTATTCAATTCAACACCAAGATAACCCAAGGACATAACAAAGACATTATCAAGTTTCTCAAAGTCAAATGTCTACCTACAAGATGCTATGTCAAAGTCCATTTAATTTCAATTATTATTTTGTAAGCATATTGATTTGTTATAAATGAAAAATATTGAAGTCATGAAAAGGAGAGAAGGGGGAATATTAGAGGTCGCTTAGAAGCTCAAGTGACATGGTGGAAGTATAAAAGCCTTAGGGAATATAAAGAGTTAATTGGAAATCAAAAGCTCATAAGGGAGTCAAAGATTCATGGGACGGTGAAAGGTCACCCTCCACTTCTATAATGGCACCCTCATGCCTCATGTGAACGAACTTTTAACAATTAAGCTAGACTAGTGATAGGATTAAAGGTATCTTATAGGTGGACAGGTTGTGAGGCTATTGTTATTTCATGAAGATGATATTAACTGCTCCCATACCACTATTGGGTTATGATGAGCGTGTATACATGTACTTGAATGGGTGACAATATTAATGAAATGATTTCAATTCATGCATTGATTCCCATACATGTTAATGGAATATATAATGATTATTCATGCTTTTTTAAACTTTGTATGTGGTTTTACACATTGGTTACACGCTTATGAACTATTTCATTTCATGCAGTTGGTGTGTTGGATTTGAATCTTTATCTCATTCAATGTTAGTGGAAGTGATTACTTGTGAACTAACTCACATTTGGTCTCTAACACTCTCATACCTGTGTATGTCTTATTTAGTCTCAGCTATTTGATTCTTCCTTAAGGCATGCTCTCATTAATTATGTTGTTGTTACGTTCTTTTATCATGTTATGTAAGTCATTAGTGGAGGATTGATTCTGTCATCATCCTTCTGACATAATACACTTGGTCTCACACTTATCTTTGCATTTGATATCCAAGAGTAAAAGAACACACATGATGGTAGCTAGGTTGGTTTCCTGCATGGCAATCCTATCCCAAACATTGTGTTAATTGGGACCTGATACTGAGTAGACCCCCTAGTTTTAGTAGATTATCCAACATCATCAACACATTTGGCACTAGAAGGAGAGCAAATGACAAGCTAAACCTAGTTTAATTTGTCTATCTTATAATGGATTCTTTTGAACCTTTTGTTTGGAGTTGTGTCTTTGGAGAAATATGTTTCAAAACTCCTGTCGAAGGTTGTCTCTGGTAAAAAAGAAATTTTAATGGCGAGAGTGGAATTTTTACATAAAAAACATATTATTCAATTTCTTGAAGGTTGTTGTCACACGGAATGAGTTATGTTTGCGGACAAATCCAACCTTCCTAGGAGTCTAAGACTCTCTAATGACAAACAAACCAAACAAGAGCTATCCTTCTCTAGATACACATCATTCTATGAGAATTCAAATGTTTTCGATCTTACCTTAGGTCCCACGCTTGTTGTAGCAGTCCAGCCTTGCTGATCCAGATGAGCTCCTCCTTCACTTTCAGCCCTGCATACACTGACAAAGCAAACGATTACATAGCATCTGAATATTCATCATAAAATAAAGCATATCTATCATATTGACCAAGGAATACATGAAATAATTCATTAACAAATCATTGAGAAGAATGGACTTATTTGTATTAAATAATCAAAGGAACCATTACAACCTGAGCCTGGGGGTTGTGCAAGCTCCTCCCAGG
>APFE030766612.1:0-12607 GCA_000404065.3 Pinus taeda | reverse complement strand
CTTCAAATGCTATTAAAAGCTTATAGTGGTTACCTCGTTCATCTTCATCGCTATTTGATAGTCCATCACTATCTTCATGAGTGTAGTAGCTTTTCTTATTTGCATTTTGTTTCTTGTTCCATCTAACAGGTTCCTTCCCCTTGCCAATCTTATCTTTGTGAGGACATTTGGCAGCATAGTGACCTACTCTTCCACAAGCAAAGCATTTGAACGGTAACTTACCTCGAAAACGTCCAGAGCCTCGTTGAAGATTTTTGACAAAATTTGATTCTTCTTCTTCTTCTGATATATGTTTAGACTCATAGTAGTTTCCTTTGCCAGAAGCCTTGAAGGCAGCTTCTCTCCTATCTGAAGGTCCACCTTTCCTCATTTCATAAGCAGTTAGAATTCCATGCAACTGTGACATTTTAAGGTCTTGAAGCTTTTCCTTTTCTTCTATAGCAGAAACTTTAGACTCAAACCTAGGAGACAAAGACCTTAGAACTTTTTCAACTACAACAGCCTCCTTTACTTCTTCACCCAAATTTTTCATACAATTTATAATCTCATCTACACGAAGAAAATAGTTAGCCACACTTTCATCATTATACATTATGAGATTTTCATACTGAATGCTGAGAGTTTGGAGTTTTTCCCTTTTAACCTGTTCATCTCCTTCATAGCTCAGAACAATCTTGTCCCATATTTCCTTAGCTGATTTATACTGCATGACTTTGACAATTCAGATTGTGATTAGACATCCATAGGGAGTATTGACCGCCTTTGCATGCGTTTCATATTTCTATTCTTTTCAGCCGGCATCTTGGGAGTTGATTGCCTGGAAAAGTATTACCCATTGTATCTATGATATCCCATACTCATTACCCAGAGATTGAAGATAGGCAGTAACTTACCTTCCCAATATACGAAGTTTGGTCCGTCAAAACCACCGGTGGCCTGATTGATGCTTCCCTCTCGTAGTTGCTCATGATGAAAGATCTTCCTTCAAGCGATCAAGCTTCTTCAGAAGGACTTGCTCTGATACCAATTGTTGGAAATAATACTGAGACGGGGGGTGAATCAGTATTATCAAAATAATTATTCCTTTTTCAAAAACAACTGATATACGCTACTTCAGTTTAATGCACCTGCGTATATACGCGATTATGCAGAAGGAAACCCGCGTATACAAAACAAGCTTTTACTTTACTTAATCTTTCTGATGATAATTGTTAATCTGAGATGCAGAATCAAATAACAGTAACCAGAGACAGTAAAACAGAGCAGAAAGACAGTCACACACAAGAACACAAGATATAAGGTGGAAACCCAATGTGGGTGAAAACCACCTGCTGGAATTCGTCTCTGTCTTCTTTTCAATTAGAAAACTTCTTTTACAATATATTGGTGCAGTCTTTTTACCAGTATGCAGGCTGCAACCTGCAGAGAGCTACAACTCTCTCTCATTCTCCAACTTCTCCTGGAAGGGAGCTACAAACCCCTTAGCTCTTGCACAAGCCAAGATACGAGTACGTAGGTGCTGGCCTACAGAAGACTACAACCTTCTCTTTCTTCCAGGGACCACGTTTCATCAATTTTCAGACTGGATCCATGAACATCAAACAATCATCAAGAATTTCTTCATCAACCAAACTCCTTTTCACCAACTAGATCTGAAATCAAGTAGATAATTCTCTGCCAGCTGTACCCATAACACAGTACCAGAAACCACACAACAGAACCCAGAACACAGCAGCAATAAGCAGAAACAGCTAGATCACAACTTAAAGCATATACGCAATTTCAACAGTTTGCAACTTGCGTGCATACGCATCTGCATATGGAACAACCTGCGTATACGTGCCTTTACTTCACCTAAACTGCGTGCATATGCGCCCTTACTTTTTTGAACCTACGTACAGATCTATAAAAGACAACACACTCTTCCAGATATTCAATCACTAATTAACCCAAATTATCAGACTTATAGATCAGACAAGCGCCACATCTAGTAGATCAAAATCATACAAAGATACTATCATCCAAGCTTAAAGATTATGACCCATGAATATAACTTATCCTTCCTTTGGCGCTAAGGTTCCTCCTTCCTTCAGATCCAGATCTGCATCACCACCCAATATACCAGCTCTAGCACTTTATCAGATCTTCAATAATAATTCAGATGGTCGTTTGTCACAATATCTCCTTCCTCTTTTATAGTCTTAGGCCTTCCCCAACACCATGGTCCAAAACCATAACATTTCAATACCATGAACCCAAAACTAGGGATCGACACATCTGACGAGACGCCATGGTCCAAAACATAGGTTCAAGTTCCAAGATCTAACTGCCATGGACCAAAAGGATGATCACCAACATATACGCGTTTTTGCAATGTATAACCCGCGTGTATACGCGCCTTAGTCTAGATGAACCTGCGTATATGACTTTTTCTACTTTCTGAGTGCCTGAACTGAGATCTGTTACCAAAGAAGGTTGCCATCAAGGACAACACCTGTGCCATAGCCCCAAACCTGTGCCATAATGCCAACAGATTTAATAGGTGTGATAAAATTGTGGAAGATGTCAGGATAATGTGGGAGAGGTGAACAAGGAGAAACATCAACTTGTACTACAGATTCTTGTTTAGAGGTAGAATCCCACACATACTCATCGTAAATTATATCACAAGTTCGTTGGTCAACACTAACTCCATCCTAAGTTTGATCCTCATGAACATCAGAAGAAACGATTGAAACCGATGAACACAAAAACTCACAATCTGGAGGACCAAAGGAACCAATTGATGGAGGGTGAGGAGAAAGAACATCTCTAGAAAAATTAGACTCGTAGTACAAACTTTCATTTAAATTATGAATATGTGGGGTTGGAGAAGATGGTGGGAGATCAGCGAATGGGCTCTCAAGTTCTCCAACCTCAACCTACGTAAATGGATATGTTTGATGAGGGGAAGAAGAAGAGTCACTTGGAACAACAACTTTCTTTGCCACAGATTTGGGAGCTCCATAACCAATGTATGTTGCAAGAATTTTGAAAGATTAAGATTCTTTTGGATTCATTGAAAGATGAAAAATAAATTTGAATTTCTCTTTCATTAAATTCCAATCAATATCATCTTCATAAAATTCAAAACAAAGTTGAATAAAACAATCGTGAAAATCATTCAATGATTAATTAGGTGTTTTTCGCATACGCATGATTTTCTTGAAAACATATTTATAATCATACCTATCAAAGGCACGGTAGAGCTCTTTGAAAATATGTTTGAAAGAGTGTATGGAAGCGGCTAGAAATGTGTAACACCATTCCTTGATGTGTGCTTCGAATGTGAGAATGAACAACCTACAAGCAGCATCCTCACAATGAATATTGTGTTTAGTGCAACATTCAATAAAGTAACCAGTGTGCTCGAGAATGATTGTTTTGCCCTCACCATCAAATTTCAAATTCGACAAGCCATCAATTATTCCAGCGGGTGCTTTCATATTTTCGGTTCTAGAAAAACATGTAGGTGTTACGATATGGGAAGAATCCATTAAAGATACAAAAACTTCAAATAGACTTCATGGGATCAACTTGTCATCTGGCCCTCCTTCTAGAACTAGAAATGTTGACAGTGTTGGACCTGCCAACATTCAGGTGGTCTCCCCTATATGAAGTCCCAATTAGACCTCACAACATTTGGTATAGGAGCCCCATCTGGAATATGGCCTAGTTGTCAAAGCAGTGGGTTTTAATTATGTGCCTTGGCTACAATAACGCATAGAGTGGTATATTCATGACTTTGGTGAACAAGTATATGACTCTGCTGAGGGTCAAGTGTAATGTATGAAAGGTTCTAACACACAAGGGGAAAATGAGTGATCCCCTTAAAATCCTATAATAGTACATAGCTTGAAAGGAACACACGAGCATAAAGACATCATGAGTTAGCCTGGGAAATAGTTCACACATTAACCATGAAGGAAATAAACATCAACACTCATTCAACAAGATTCACACTAATGCAAACGAAATAGTTCATAAGTGTTAGTGTAATTTAAATAACATATATTGCAAACATAACAAGAATATTCCTACTATATTCACAACATATGCATGAAAACGTGCCAGCTCCGATCTTTTATTAAAGTGAAAGTTCCAAGCATACATATACCATTGACAAACCACTAGCCCCAGTAGTGGAACATGAAGTCTACACCTGTTCCTTCAATTAAAGATACTCCCTCTATGCTACAAAGAAGCCATGGCTCTCAACAAAATCCCAAGTTCTTGATCCTAAGATAAAATCCTAGCCAAAATCTTGGCTCCCAAAAGCCTTTTACATGAGTTATCAGGACATATTTATAACAAAAGTGGTGACTATTCATTTCCCCTTGTGACTTTTGGACTTCCCTTGTGACTCTTCATTTCCTTACAAAATCACTCTTCAACTTCATTACATCATGACTCTTCACATTCCCTAATTGACATTTGTAATTTCACTTACAAATTAATTACACAAGAATATTACATATAATCGTACCCATATGAGACAAAATTGGGTAGACCCTGTTAGCCTTGTTGGAAAATAGCCCAAAAATGGATCCAAATATGCTTTTTAACACTCTCGAAGTCTTCAAAGTTTACCTAAGGATAATTCAAAATCCCAACAGTTGCATGCCAAGAGCCCTTGGAAGGGAGGTAAAACACTATCAGGAGGCTAAAACACTGAAAAAACAGTGAAAAACCACATATCGGAGGCTTAAACAGTCCAACGCACAACAGTCATTAGATCTGGCCTATCAATAGCCCAGATCTAAGTGGAAAATCGAAATCAGCGCAGGCAGGTAGTGGCAATCGGCGCAAGACAACCCCAATCAACAATATCCAATGATCGAATTGGCGAAGGCAAATCGGCGCAGACAGTATGGAATTGGCGATTGCGATCAGCGATGCAATGTGGACTGACGATCAAGCACACAGATTGACGGCCCACATCACGTCACAAGATCGCTATCGAATATAATCAATGGGCAGGGCCTTTACATATATATGGGTGCGACCCGATGACCAGACCCGATGGTTATATATATGATATTTCATAAAATTTGAAGTTAGTGGGAAGGCCGTTTTTAATGCATTTTTGAATATTTTCGTTATATAACGAAATACAAAGGGAACCTTGGACTTGCGATATGCGATAAGGCCTAGACCCAAAAGAGTTCGGGAATGAAAATACATAATATTTTCATGTCCGCCAAAGGCCATTTTCATGTGTTTTCAGTGTTTTGTGCATATTTCAGAATACAAGGAAAATACACAGGGGCAGGCCATCTGCAATATGTGATAGCAACCCTAAGGGTGGACCCAATAGAGGAATAAACCATGTTTAAGGACTTTTGAATTCTGAAATAAAGAGATCGGCGAGATTTTTACAGTGTTGCAGCATTTTCTGTATTAAACAGAAAACAGTCATTGTTTGCTTTTCAAAGGGAAAACTGAGGCCCGAGTAGCCATTCCAACATACAACAGAGATTGGAAAGGGAAAAAAAAGGGCCCAGCATGATGCAGCCAAAACCGACAAACAATCATGGAGCAAACAGCGCATCTCAGCCAAAAACAACAGAATCGATTGTGGGGCATCTCTGGCACGAGAGAGCCCCCTATCAGCACAGCGAACTACCCAAATGCAGTTACTCTTTTGTCAGAAGAAGAAACCTCCAAGCCATGTGTGCCTAGTAATGGCATCAAAGTTGTTTAAACAAATAGAAGGATAGATTAATACACTCCGAGCCTTTAAAGAGCTCAGGAGCATTGTAAAAGGCCTATAAATGGCTGAGAATTAAATGTCACAAGGGTTCAACTTCTGGAGACTGTTTATACTCTGTTCCTTGCAGCGTCTCATCTTCATTCTAGTAATCCAAGCTTCTTTTGTTGTTATATGTTCAATGTTCATTTTCTCTTCTATTCTAAGCTTGCACTTGAACAGGTTGTTCAAGTTTCTTTTGTGTCTAATGCCAGATAACTGTCATATTATCTCTGCGTTGATAAATTAGATTTGTAAGATTCTTTTACTACCTGTAGCTAGCCATTCATATGTGTTTTATATATGCATCTACCACTACAGTCAGTATTCTTCATTTACTGCCTCTAGCTAGCCATTCATATGTGTTTATATATATGCATCTGTCGGTATGGTCAGTATTCTCCATCTATCCATTGAATCTACAAACTATTGAGCATTAGTGGTCTAAAGCCTTGTCAAGCTAAGGGTGTTCATGCATGTTTAGAGTGAAAACATAGCTGAAACGGTTATCTGGCTTGATCTAAACCATCATCCATTCCAATAGTTTAGAGAACAATATTGAAGATTATAAATTACCAGGCATATCCAAACTACAACCTAGGAGAGTTTCCTGGAGTGATAATAGATCCAAATAGATAGCCTAATAAGACAAAAGTCAAGCTTGAGTTTGGGGAAACTCAAGCTCAGCAATTTTGAGTTGTATGTTCTCGATCACATGACAATGCCAATTCTTCTACTACATGATGACTTCCCCAAACTGTATGATGGGATCAAGATAAAAGTGGACTCTAGCCTCCACGGCATCTGGGTACGTTGATTTGGAACTAGTCTAGATTTCCTTCTTTAGCAGGAGAATCATAGTATTGATTTGGACAGGGCCACCAATGTATTTCTACATATTCTTCCTGTTCACTTCAAGATCATCCTTGGTAGTGACCTATTTGAATCGATCCAAGTATCCTCTAACCTCCTTCTTGGCTTGATTCCTGCATTTGGATTTAGTGAGTGAACTAGCTAATAGCATCTTGTGTGATTTCACCATGAAATCCACATTGTTGTATAATCATGCATATGAGGCCTGAATATTGGCGATAATTGAGGCAAGTTATTTGTTGCTTTGCATGATCATCTTCACTTGTTCGTTCTCCAACTTCATCTGTGGCCTTGTTTTCTTTTCCAATTCAGGCGATGCCCCTTTGTATTACATTGACCATACATGCACGAAAATGATGTATGTATGGACAACCTTAAGAGATTTGTAATTATCCTTACACTTATGTTGCATGCCATGCAAGTGGACAACTTCCTTATGCACGATGACAAGTTCTTCATACAAGCTCCACATAGTTTCTCCCAATGTTGACACTTGAACAAGTATGGATTCGTTAAGTTCTTCAAGATAAACTTGTGTGGGAGCTATGTTCTAAAACTCTGCTCAGAGTTGTTCAACTTATTGCCTTGCAGCCTACAAGTTCTTTTCCAACTATTTGTTCTCGGCCATCAAATACTCTGTGTTTGACTTTGTAGCTCCAGCGAAGGCCAAGCTGCCTGTAGAAACGACACTTGGATTTCTTCTGGTGTCTTTTGCAATCACCCTTTCTCTAATGAATTCAGGATATGTGAGGTCATCCAGAAAATGTTTTTTTCATGCTTGTACAATCTTCTTTTGAAGCTTGTCATAGGTTAGATTGTACATTTCCATGACCGAACTAGCATCAAGAGGAACAATTTCCTCTTCCTTAATTGGAGCTTACTCTACTGCTAGAGGATGGGGATATTGAATGGTGACATGTTGTGTACTTGGGATCAGATCAACATCTTGGTTCTGTAGCTCCAGTTCCACTTCCATGTCTTAGATATCGATCAACTCCTTAATATCTTAAGTGAGCTCTTTATCCTGCATTTGTTTTCTCTCCTCCTCTAGCTGTCGGTTCTGCCCTTTTTATTCAACTTTTCTTTGTGTGACTTCTTCTAATACACTTTTCTTCTTATTCCTTCTTTTTCCTTTCTTCCTCCAATATTCTCTACTCTTGTTCTTCACTTTGCTTCTGTTCTGCTTCCTGCATCCTCTGTTTCCTCTTCTTCTCTGTTGTTATGGCCGCTTTCAAAATGACGAGATCTGCTTTCGTCTTGCAGCTTTGCTCTCCCCTTAGGGTATATACAACCTTCCTCTTACCCTTTTCGCACACTAGGTTGCACCTTTTTGCGGGTTTTGCCTCTGGAGTGACTTCTTTCTGCAAAGTAACCTATGATGTTCTAATGAAGTTGACTAGATCGTGGGAATTGGAGGCATTATAAAAATTCTTCCATGCTTCCTCCTCAGGTCTTTGAAATGTCCCACTTAGCCACTGATAATGAATCCTCACACAGGTCTTTGCAAACATTCCTTGGATCATACGGATTGAAATACAATAACCAAATGTGAATTTCTCCACTGCCTTGCCTTCGGTGTTTGCAACTTTCAGATTCTTGATTTCTTACAATCTGGTATGCATAGGAAGAGAGGTCCAAGGTTCTTTCTTCTTCTTATGCAAATATTATCACAACCCTATGGAGATATGGTATGCATCTTCTTGCATGACTAATTTATCAGTGGCATACCTCAGCAAAAGATGCAGATACTTTTGTTTGCCAAACACTCTGAGGAATGTGTCATCTAGTGAGGCAAACTAATTTGTTACCTTTGAAACTAATTACATTTCCCCATATGACATACATGGTGGATATTCCTCAAATATCAACTTATACAACAGAATGAGGAAGTAATCAATCAACTTTTCCATTAATCCGCTATGGTTGCACTCTGAAAGCATCTTGCAATAAATGTGCACAACAGGGTCTTGTGGTGTCCAAGTCTAATTCATGGTAGGGAATGCATTTTGAGCATAGATTGCATCCACTAGATAGGAAGACATGTAAAATATAGCTTTCTTTCCATTGGGAGGACTGGGGAAATTAGCTAAATGGATCCTCAATTGTTAATCCAACAAGTTTGACCAATTGGATGGTCTTCCTTCATTCACAACCTGGTTCTGTAAGAATGCCCACCCTTTAGGAAAGGTCTCAGTTCTCTACTGACCATATATTCAGCAGCATAGAACTATCAAGAGCTAATAGGCCCTCCTGAGAGATTTTTTCTTGTAGGTTTTGGTGAGTGTTTGACATAAATTTGCTAGCTCTCTCACCTAGATTTTGATAATGTCCTTTGTGCTCAAGTAGCTGGTGGCAACATAGAAGTAAGAATCCATGAGCAATTCTAGCTCCATAAAATGGTACATGAGATGGTAATCCGGTGCCAGAAAAGAAGCAAGCCTTTATACGCTGGCATCACTGAGATTCATAGCCTTTGGATCTATATGAGACAACATCTAGCTAACAATGTTTGTACATGGGAAAGTCGGGTACCTGCATGCAACCTTATGTAACCCTAACCTTTGTACATTGATATACACCTATCGGTCTTCAAGGTCTGCTTTGAAGCTTCTTGCTGAGAATGCTACACTCACTTTCTACCATGTGATGTCTAATTCTTTCTCAATGAATAGTTGAGTATCTGAGTAAACTAGCAAGTTCATTAGTGTACTCTCAATTGCCTCCCTCGTGTTTCTTTATATGGTGTCCATTGAAGTAGATCTCTTTGGTGCCATGATGTTAGTAATTGATGAAGATAAGTGCTCAATAAACTACAATACCTGTAGTAGGAAAAGCACTCATGGAAGACATAAATTAGCTTCAGCAAAAATGACTCCTAAAGCAAGTTCACAATAGCAACCACATAACTAAAATGAAGGATTACACAATTCTTGAGTTGAAAGGAGATGGAATGGTTGCTTGAACTACACATTACGTAGTCTCAACAGCTAGGGGAGTAGCTTGAGGCTTGAGACTGCGCAATGTGAAATCTTAGTCTGGGTAGACTGAGGGAGAGACTGTGCATTTCCTAGTCTCAATGGCCAAGGGACTGTCTTGAACCTCGAAACTACACAATGCACAGTTGGGTTATCCAGGTATTTTTCATTGTGTAGTCTCAGAGGCCAAGCGTCAATCTTGAGCCTTGGAATTGCACAATGCCCACCTAGACAAGGAAATTGTTGGCCAAGGAAAGGGAAGGGAAGATTTGCCCAGAAAGAGTGTGGGAAACTAGAAGATGTGAGTGATGGTGCAAGTCAGATTGCAGATATGACTAAGGATAGATGGATCAATGCAAATCAAGTATAGAATATCAACATGCAAAAGGGAAAAAAAAACATGCATGGAGAGTCGTTGAAACGACGACCACTAATGGGAAAAAAAAAAAAAAAAAAAGCTAATGCAACACATTTAAAATTTTAACAAAGGACTGAACCAACACTTTTACAATCTAATATAAGTTAAAAAAACTAGAAACCATGAAAATAAAAAAGAATTAAAATACTCATAGAAGTGAAACGACAAAAGCGATAGAAAAAGAGACAAAAGATGACAAAAACAAAACTCACCCGAAAAAGTGCCAAAAACTCCATCGAAGTCTCATTGATCTCCTTGGTAAAGCTAGAGCTCCAAGATTGAATGCACAAATGAGCTCTAGGGGCGTCCATTATATATACCTATACTGATTAGGGTTTATGACGCACATGCCTAAAATCAAGGAAAAAGCGACACTTGGAGGAATTCCAAAAATAACAAGTTGTGTCATCCTTCGGGAAACTAATTATCTAATCCCTATTTTCTAGGGATGCTTCTTGATATTTTTCTATTTCATTTTTTCATTTTTCAGGGAATTTTCCCATTCACACTACCAAGAATATTGTGCAGTTCCCAACCACTAGGAAACTTCTTGACCTAGTGCATTGCACAGTTTCTGAGAGAAATCATGCTTTGTGCAATTTTTGGTCTCAAGGTTATGCTGCCATCTAGAATTTTGTAGTTTCTAAGCTCAAGGAAGACTTTCCATTTTGAATTTCATAGTTCAGATCATCGAGGTTGTCTTGCCTTCCAATATTTTGCAGTTTCAGGAGGCAAGCCCAACAATGTTTCAAGGTCAAGTAAAGAGATACCTTGTGTCTGAAAGATATCAAACTAGGATCAATATATCACAAGAAAAGCAGGAAAATATAATTCTTTATCATAGCATGAATAATTGACGAGAGTGAAAGATAAGGTCCTATGTGTTATCCTCTACAATTTCCTAGGCTGAGGAGGAGATCGAAAGAGGTAACCTCGAACCACTTTCAGATCAGTGTCTAGCCCTACTAAGCCAGAGAGGGATCTCTCAAAGGATTTGTCAATGAATATATGTGAAGAGACATATTTTAGGCTAGATATATAAGTTTTTTCTGAGTTCTTGTGAATTTAGGTTTTCTAGGTTTGCTGGACTAGGGTTTCGAGCAGGTAATTAGGTGTAGGCTTCAAGTATGCAGAGACAAGTATAAATAGGAGCTATATATCAGTGTTTTATGGTGCAATTGGATTTTTTTTCAATGTATTGTATATTTTTGAGCTTAAAAGAAACTAATGAGCATGTGAAATCATGAATTCATTAGCTTCAGAAGAAAGGAAACACAAGTATGAATTCCAAATAAACAGAGCTTAAATTCAAGATTCTTGTCTATATAGTTGCAAGGAAATTCATAGGAAGAAGATAAAGCATGTAAAGAGAGATGATTTATCCATTAGAAATTGATAGAAAGAGAAAACAAATACCATAGACTCACTGTACTAGAATTCCTAAAATATAGCTACAACCTCTCCTGTATTAGTTGAAGAGAACATAAACATACAAGCCTTCTCCACAAAAATCCAACCCTTCTCTCTGAATGAGAAATGATACATGTAGACTCAATTGAACCACTTCCCCACCTTCAGGAGTCTAATTCCTAGGTGTTGGAATTGTTCCCAAGATTCTCTCAACCAACAGGTGAGAGTGAGAAGGTCAAATACAAACACTTCTTGTAGAGTTTGTTTTGGATTTTTCTTCCTTAATGAAGCCTAATAAACCATAAAAAAAAAACATATCATGTCTATTTATTCATTCTCACATCATCTAACATCGAAATAACTTCAATTAAATCAATATTTTCTACTTTGTCCAAGTAAAACTGAAAACTAGGAAATTTACACAGTGAAATTTAAATCAAAAACATAGAAATTTGCAGAAGAAAAGCGCTGACTTTGAGCCCACTTTAAGGTGCCTTCCTGAGGTCCAAATGAATATCTAAATGCAAATTCAACTAGATTTTCAATTCTAGTATCCAAAACACCTTGAATCTTTGAAAATGACCCATGGGAATGCCTTCAAAAATTCATTCTCCCAAGGTGTATCCAGAAGTGCAACGCCTGTCAAAAAGAGGGGTAGAATGTTGATTTTGTTGGGTTGTGTTATATTCTTTCCACGACTAACCTACGTAGTGAACCGAGGGGTTAGAGGGGGTCCGGAGCCCCCCCTTTGTTGCAGCGGTTGCGCAACGAGGGGGTGGCAGCCCCCCCTGTCCGGGGGGTTTGAAGGGGGCAGGTAGCCCCCTTCTACGGTGTCCGGGGCAGCGCCCCGGGAAAATTTTTTTTTTGGACCCTATATTAGGTTGGGCGAACCTACCTATGGTTTTCAGTCTATGGTTTTGGACACGATGGTTTTCGCTCCATGGTATTGGCTACTTTGGCATGTATAAATATGTATTGTAACATTGAAAGGGACATAATGAAAAATCAAGCTAGTAGTCCCGATTTTGGGATCCAGTGGGAAATCTCTGTGTATATGTGTTTTAAGTGTTATGCTCTCGCATTTTTTATTTTTCTTGTGATTTAGAATTCATATGCAGGTAATTTCTGTACATGGTTAAAACC
>APFE030766607.1:3172-22670 GCA_000404065.3 Pinus taeda | reverse complement strand
TTATTTCACTAGAGTCAAGGTTTTCAGCTTAGGCTTTGTTTAAAATAGATTTTGATTTTATTTTTTTTTAGATTTAGTTTGTGCTTTTAAATTTCTGTATAGTTACGTACATTAGATCTTAATTAGATTTTTTTTTATTAGATTTTAATTTTCATTTTAG
The DNA here is from genome assembly GCA_000404065.3 of Pinus taeda. Taxonomy (NCBI): domain Eukaryota; kingdom Viridiplantae; phylum Streptophyta; class Pinopsida; order Pinales; family Pinaceae; genus Pinus; species Pinus taeda. The sequence continues at coordinate 22,510 of APFE030766607.1, read as the reverse complement.
TTTGGTTATAAAAAATAAAAAATAAAAAAGGGTTTCATTTAATTAGATTTTGTAAATTTCATTTTATAGCTTTTAATTTTAGATTTTAATTTAAAGTAATTTAGGTTTTAGTTTAATTTAGTTTTAGAATAGATTTAAATTTTAGTTTAGGATTTTATAGTTACGTATTTCATTTTTTTTTAGATTTTAATTCTGTTATTTTTTAGCTTTAATTTGGTTATAAAAATAAAAATAAAAAATTAAATCTTTTGTTGTGTGGAAAATTACTTTTACCATCTTCAGTTGCTTATCACTGCCTATCTTTCACGCTGAGATCTGAGCACAAAACAAATATCTGGTTTCACTGTTGTTAAAGCAATTTATCTCTCTTAGTTTGCTGGATATCGTTATTTGAAGAGCGTTGTGGTTTTACTAGATATTTAAAGTATTGCTCTCTTTATCTGATGATTGCTGTCCGTGGTTCACGTTTTTATATCATCCAGCTAGTAATCATTTAGATCTTCTAAGGCACTGGTCTGCTCAATTCATCGAATCATTTTAGTGCTTATTTCAATCGTGCATCTCGTCTCCAAGCCCAACTGCTTGGCAATTGGCCTCCATCTTTTCCAGGGACTACCCCCCTTAGCCGCGGGAGACAGGCTTAAACGGAGAGACCGGGGATCAGAGTGACAGCCCCCAGTCTGAGCGTTGTCGTGCCAATCTGCGCGACAACATTTTTTGGCGCCGCTGCCGGGGATAGAGTTTTTCTGTCCTTGGTTCTTGCTTTTCAAGCTTTTCTGTGCTTAGCTTCTTGTTCAAGTGGCGACTCCACTTCCTATATTATCTACAAGAGTGTACACTAGGAGACATCCAAGCAGTCTGTGCAATCCTACTCCTGATCCTGAAAAGGTTTATAGGGTGCGATCACACAAACTCGCTTCTCGTACACTTCTTGGAAATCTTGGACAAGAAGCCCTCTCTGATATTCATTTGCTCTTTAAAGGTCAAGTGAAGCGCAACACCATGAGTATGTTGGGTCCTTGTGATTTTTCTAACATTCGTGGAGCCCCCAATGATATTCCATCTGTTGGGATAGACAAATTGCCTAGCTTTCATGGAGATAATGCCATTACCGTTAATTCCCATTTGCGAGACTTCAACATATGGATGGCTAAGTACGCTAGATCTCCTGATTTTGATCATGAGGATGTCAGGATGACCCTTTTTATCTTGACTCTAGGAGGTGATGCTCATGACTGGTTTACAGAAAAACCTCCTAATTCTTTTAACTCTTTACAATCAATCATTAATTCATTTAGAGAAAGATATGGAGATAAAAGAGAGGGACGACATCTTGTAAGAGCTCTTACTCTTATGAGAAAGAGAGAAGACGAAACTGTTGAGGAATTTAATAGAAGGTTTAATAGCATTATTAGAGAATTACCTCAAGACTATAAACCTTCAGATAAAACTCTCCAAGATTTTTATATTGATGCCTTTGGTCCTGAGCCATCTTATGAGTTAAGGCGTGCTAAACTTACTGATTATCGAGCTTGCCAAACCTTAGCTGTAGAGCTTGAGAAGGACAAGGCAGCTTCTGGGAAGTCTGAAATCCCAGGGTTTGATAGGGCTGCTACGAAACTAAAGGAACCTAAGGGAAAAGCAGCCCAGGAGCCAGAAAGTGAGCTTGTTCTTAAATTGCTTCAAAAAATTGAAACCATGGAAATCAATCATAATAAGGAGATAAACACTTTGCAGAATAGGTTAATTCAAATGGAAAGAGCGCAACCGCAAAATTTTCAGCCTCGAAATAATAATAACAGAAATAGTAACTGGCAAAGAAAAGGTCAATCTAGTGAGCAAAGGCCTCCTAATCCGCTAACCAACCTGGTGGATGATGCTCCTCCTTACTGTTGTGCTTGTGCTGATTTTCACGAAGAGTCCTCCTGTCCCATTATCAGAAGACTTCTCGATAATGGAATGCTTGGGACAAGTGAGCAAATAAACGTAGTAGGGAGCAAGTTTCCTTTGCCCATGAATGATTGGATAGAGGTTAGGGAAAGGAGCTATGATGTTGTGGATCCTAAATCTGCTTTTGGTATAAATAACCTTGAAAACGAAGATGACATTTTGGCCGGGTTATATGGTGAGAAACCCTCTCCTGAGAAAATTCTGGAAATTGCTAGAGATAAGGGTTTAACATACCAGAGAAGGGATAAAGATCAGAGTGGGAATCAAATTCCTCCTCGAACTTTAAGCCCTGGTATAAACTCTGGAATAGATGTCGATTTGGGGAATTGGTTTAATAATGCTTAAATCTGGGTTCCCGTGTCTGAGATCGCTAAGATCCCTTCCCAAAGGGACAAGTTACTTAAAGCAATTCAGGGTCCTCAAGTCAACGCTTCTCAGCAGAAGATTCGTGAGGTTGACTATCATGATGCTCCTATTTATCTGCAAAGCGTAGATGCTGATAACAAGGATCATCAACCCTTCTTTATCACCTTATTAGTCAATGGGTATAAATTGAATAACTGCATGTTGGACTCAGGCGCATCTGCTTGTGTTATGACTAAAAGGGTTATGGAACAGCTTAACTTAAGAGTTTCCAGACCCTACTATAATATATGCGCCATGGATTCTAAGAAGATCGAAGTACATGGTTTAATCAAGGATTTGGAAGTTCATCTTTCGGTCTACCCAGACATCATGGTGGTTATGGATATTGTTGTCGTTGATGTACCTGATGCTTGGGGTATGCTGTTATCTAGAAAGTGGGCCTCTGATCTAGGGGGAAGCATTCAGATGAATTGGTCATATGCTATGATTCCTTCTCCTAGCGGTGAGGGTTTCGTTAGGCTAAATAGAGAGCCTGAGAGGAAATTTCATGTTGAAGATCCTAAGAAGCCTCGTAATGAAATAATTAGAGAACAATCTGACATTGGGAACTATGCTATCATGTCCAATTTCATAATTCCTCCCGATGATGAGATTAAAGATCTTAGGGATGAAGTCTGGTATATGTATTTTGATGGTGCATCCTCTAGTCATGGTAAAGGTGCGGGAGTTGTGCTTAAATCTCCCCTTGGTCACGTATTCAAGTTTGCCTATCGTTTAGAATTTGAAGCAACCAACAATGTTGCTGAGTACGAAGCTATATTGTTGGGTCTTGAATTGGCCAAGGCTTTAAGGGTTAAATTGCTTAGCATCAAGGGGGATTCCGATCTGGTTATCATGCAGCTTAAAAACAAATTCACATGTAGAAATCAGAGATTAAGAAACTATCGGAATGCTGTGTGGGATACTATGGAGCACTTCGATGCCCTTAACCTTGAAGCAATCCCTAGAGGGCTAAATAGTTTGGCGGATGAGCTTGCCGTAGCTGCTACCACTTTCCAGTTGTCTGACGATTTGATTAACGAAAAAATTAAGGTGGAAGTAATATTCAGACCATCTGTTCCAGACAATTCCGAGCATTGGCAAGTTTTTAATGATGAAAAACAAGTCGTTCGTTTTCTCAATCGTTTGGATGAGTTTGAGGATTTCCGGATAGTTTCTGGCGAGGATGGTTCTTTAGATCATGGACATATCATAAACCCTACTCCCAGAAATGTAGTTGCCTTAGAGCAACATTTTGATCGGCATGATGCCACGAAGCTGAGAGAAGAAGACAAGTTGGATCCAGGCGAGTACCTTGAAGTTAACATTGGTACTTTTGAAAATCCGAAAATGGTTAAAATCGGTAAAGGCACGAGTCTGGAGGAAAGGAAAAAGTTAACTGATTTACTTCGTGAATACCGAGATGTTTTGGATTTTTCCTATGATGAGTTGAAGGGCTATAGGGAAGATATCATGGAGCATACTATTCCCTTAAAGGACGAAAATGCTAAACCCTTTCGGCAGAAACTTAGGCAGATTAATCCTAAGTTGGCCCCCCTGGTCCAAAAAGAGCTTGCGAAGATGCTTGCAGCAGGAATCATCGCTCAAACTAGGCATTCGACATGGTGTTCGAATTTGGTGATTGTCAGGAAGAAGAATGGTACAATAAGACTTTGTGTCGATTTTAGAAACCTCAATCTAGCGTGCAAAAAAGATAATTACCCTTTGCCAAAAATGGAAACTTTGTTGCGAAGAGTAACTAGGTCTGGAATGATGTCATTGCTAGACGGTTTTTCTGGGTATAATCAAGTTTGGGTCAAAAAGGAAGATCGACACAAGACCACGTTCACAACACCATGGGGCACTTTTGAATACATCAGAATGCCATTTGGGTTAACAAACGCTGGAGCTACTTTCCAGAGGGCCATGGACTATGCCTTTAAAGGGTTAATCGGAAAAATTATCGAAATATATCAAGATGATCTTACTGTTTTCTCCAAAAATGGTATCAGTCATATAGATCATCTTAGGCAAGTTTTCGATAGATGTAGAGAATATGGAATTTCTTTGAATCCGGCTAAGTCTGTTTTTGGGGTAACTGAAGGGAAATTACTCGGTCATATCATTTCTAAGGAAGGAGTCAAGATCGATCCCGAACGAGTTGAAGCAATTCAAAAGATTCCTCTCTCGCATAACCTCAAGTCCCTTCAGTCTTTCCTTGGAAAGATAAATTTTATCAGAAGATTCATCCCAAATTATGCAGAAATAGCTAAACCCATTCAAGGTCTTCTCAAGAAAGATGCGAAATTTGTCTGGCAAGAAGAGGGAAAAAGGGCTTTCCAAGAAATCAAGTCTGCTATCGCGAAAGCTCCTGTCCTTGTTAGTCCTGATTACTCCAAGAATTTCATGATTTTTTCTTTCGCTTCTGAAGATACCATTGCTGGTGTCTTGCTTCAAAAGAATCGAGATGGTCATGAGCAGCCCATTGCTTTCATGAGTAGAGCACTTCAAAACTCCGAGTTGAAGTACAATACCATGGAAAAGCAGGCCTATGCCCTGGTTAAGTCTCTCAAACATTTTAAAACTTATGTGGGTTATTCTAAGATCATTGCTTTCGTCCCACATTCTGCTGTTAAGGACATATTAACTCAAACTGATTGCTTAGGGACTCGTGCTAGGTGGGTTACTAAGATACAGGAGTACGATTTAGAAATCAAACCCACCAAGCTGATTAAGGGCCAGGGTTTAGCTCAAATGTTAACGGAAAGTAATGAGAAGACTCTTGGTTTGTTCTGCCTTGACGATCTATCTTCGCCGGAATTAAGAAGGTTAGCTGAGCATGAATGGTATAAGGACATAGTCTACTACTTGACAAATCTTTCATGTCCTAACCATTTAGTCGCTCATAGGAGAAGGGCTCTTAGACTAAAGGCCACTAAGTATTGCCTTATGAAGGATGGCCTTGGATGGAGAAATCCTGAGGGCATAGTGCTTAGGTGTGTTGACGATGTTGAGTCCAAAAGATTAATTTCAGATTTTCATTCAGGATTTTGTGGTGGTCATTATGCTGCTAGAACTACCACCCACAAAATCCTGAGAGCTGGCTATTATTGGCCTTCGATTTTCTCTGATGTGCACAAGTTTGTTAGAACGTGTCAAGCCTGTCAACTGTTCACTGGGAAGCAAAAGCTTGCTGCCCTTCCTCTACAACCTGTTATTGTAGAGGCACCTTTTCAGCATTGGGGTCTGGACTTCATAGGGAAGTTCCATGAAAATTCTAGCAATGGCTACTCTTGGATTTTGACTGCTACTGATTATTTCACTAAATGGGTTGAAGCCATTCCTACTAAGAATTCCACTAAAAAGGTGATTATGGATTTCATTGAGAATAATATCATTACTAGATTTGGTGTCCCCGCTAAAATCACTACTGACAATGCCAAGGCTTTCAGTTCTTCAGAGTTTACATCTTTTTGTTTCAAATATGGCATTGTCTTATCTCATTCATCGAATTACTATCCTCAGGGTAATGGTTTGGCTGAATCAAGCAATAAAAATCTCATAACCATTATCAAGAAAATAGTAGGAGATAACAAGAAGTCTTGGGACAGCAAGATCAAGTATGCTTTGTGGGCAGACAGAATTACTAAGAAGAAATCTACTGGTAAATCTCCCTTTGAATTGGTTTATGGCTTGGATGTTACCTTACCTGTGCACCTAAAATTGCCAGCCTATCAGCTTCTCCAAAGTTTCTCCACTGATAAAGATGTTGTTCAGAATAGGATAGATCAGATTATGGAGTTAGATGAGACTCGTCGCACAACTTTTGAAACTATATGTAAAAATCAATCTAATATTAAGAAAAGCTTTGATAAATGCTCTAGATCTAGATCTTTGCAGGTTGGAGACATGGTTTTACTTTGGGATCGCAAAAATGAAAAACCAGGAAAACACAAGAAATTTGACAGCTTGTGGCTGGGACCATACATCATTAGAGATATAGCTGGACCAAACTCATTCCACTTGAGCAGATTGGATGGTGAACCACTTCATCTACCAGCGAACGGCCAAATGCTCAAGCTGTTCTTCAGAGATGATATCTGATGCCATGGGGGCATCTTTTGTATTGTATTTCTATCCCTACTCCTTGTCTTTTCAGCATTTTATTTATGGTTTTTAGATTTAGATTTACTTTTCATGTTTTCAGTTAAGTTAATAAATGAAGAGCTTTTATCTTTCCTGTACTTAATGTATGTGATGATTTTGGAATGGTCGCTACTTATTTTTGTTCGTGTGTTGTATGGATGCAGATTCTGGATTCTCACATTCCTACCAGTGCAGCAACGTGTCCCCAAGTAGAGCCAGATGTTGACCACTACCGGTCAACTACCCATGCAGTGCACTTCCTTTCTTTTGGCAGAGAAGGGTAGCTCCTGAACGATGTGTCCGTGCCGGCCTACAGCGATCAGCAGCCTGATCATTTTGTTGTAAACCCAGTCTGCATGTATAAATTGTAAATAATCTAAGCAGATCAGAGTCATGTATGTAAAATTGCCTAGTTGGACCTAACTTTCTAATGACGATCTGCGTCCCGGGAGGTTTTTAGTCTCACCGATCCATGGATCGGCAGAGTTTTCCTTCAAACCCGACCCCAAAGCCGGGATGCATTTTGTTATTAGGACTTTAGGAGAATCCTAGCATGTTAATCTGCTAGATTATAGTTGTGTCGCAGAACTGGGTGTTCTATGAGGGTCTGTACTAAGTGGGTCCATCCCTTTGAGATGTAAATGATGAAATGTGTTTTGAGGGTTGAGAATGTTGTAAATCCCCTCATGAGTCCTAGGTCCTAGGTCCTAGGTGATGTTTCCAACGGCTTAGTTTGATGATCCATCTTAAAAAATAAAAAAAAAAAAAAAAAAATTAAGAAACATAAAGCAAAAGCCCTAAGCAATAAAATAATAATATTTTTGTGAGCACATGCAAAATATCTTTTTTAAATAAAATCGACGGATGAGATCAAGAGATGTCTTGATCCTCATCAACGGTCGAGATCAGTTCTACATGGATCACCCAAACTAGCCGTTGGGATCATTTCCTTCATATAGGGTCTTAGGGGTCATTTTACAGGTTTATCTGATCTGTGAAGTCTGTACTGAGAAAGCTCTCTTGTAATCTGATTTTCTGATTAATAAAAAGACTTTGGGGTTCAAACTGGCTGGTGTTACTCTCTGGGATTTGCTGTGAGATTTTTGCTTCTCTGCATATTTCAGTTTTCAGTAGTTAAAATAGTTGTTTTTCAGAGCATTGTGAGTACAGGTATCTTGCTCACGTGCTAGGGTTTGAATGTTGTAGGGTTTCTGGAAATGTGGCAGGTATCTCCATCATTTCTTGAAATCTAGCCGCATTTCTCGCCTCTTTGCTGATGTTTGCTTGAGGTGTGCAGGGAAACTTTAGGTGAAGGGTATTTGTGGGCGTTTAGGGAAGTTCTGGGCTGAACCAGCCGACTCCCACAGGCTGTTCTGTGCAGAGCCCAGCTGATTGTGCCCTGGGTTAATCATTTGAAATTTATTTTCTGTTTTTACATGAGAGATTTTTCTTTATTTTCAAGGTAAAGTTCAAATTTATGATATATTGAAAATGTTACTGCAATCATGGTTAAATCTGGCTGTTCTAGAGCTGTAAAATTTTGATTTTAGGCGAATTTTAAAGGGTTTTACGGCAAAATTTTGTGTATCTGCCAAATTTCTTTTTCTGCATATATCTGCCGAGATTTTGTTGTCTGTCTTTCAGGGTTATTTTACTGTTGTCTTGAGGACAAAAAATGTTTCTACAGTCCGCTCTGCAGGCAGCTTGACGAAATTTACAGGTGAGTCTTTCTCCATTAGTGACCAGGTGATAATCGATTGTCAAAACCATTAACCATCGACTGCTGGGGTTTTCCATTTTCATTCTGCAGTTTCCTTCATCCCTCAGACGTGGGCATTTTGGGGGTCGTTTTGCTTGCTGTAGTTTGGTTTTATATCAGTCATTCTGCTTGGTACGTAGTCACAGCTACGGTTATTCCTCATTTGATTCAACGCATTATCGATTCCCCGGTTTCTTTTCCGAGCCAGGGCCACGATTTCGTTATTTCTGGGCATCTATTTGTTTGTTGTCTCTTTGCACTGCGTGCTGGAGCTTGCGTTATGCACTGTTCTGATTTTATCAACGAAACCCTCATCTCATTATCGTTTTAAATCTAAGGGTCTTGCTGTCTCTGCTATCCACTTGCCCGCATACGTTAATATTGCAACTGCGTCGATTTGTCTCCAGATCTTCAACGAATTTCAAATTTATTCTTTGTGATTGCTGTTGAGAGCCTTGCGTATTTGTGGTTGTGATCACATTTGTGTATGCGTTTACCAATCTCGATTTACACCATTACAATGCCCTTCATTTGCCAGTGCGTTACTCATTGTTTTTTGTTGTTTTTTTACGCTCAGCCTTTGTTGGACTGCGTCTTTTCGTTGGGGTTTGATCTGAGGCCGCATTTCATTTAAGAGCTGGTTCCAGTTTGATATTACTGCTGCGTCCTTCCTTTTAGAGTTTGGCCTGCAGCCCTGTGCCTGTCGAAAACCCTGTCCCACATACCTGCAAAACCCTTCAGCTCTAAATATCAGCGTTTCGATTTTTAATTTGCTGTAGGTTTGACGTCATACCACTGCACGATTCGGTTTTGGCATGGGTCCGTTATTTCACTAGAGTCAAGGTTTTCAGCTTAGGCTTTGTTTAAAATAGATTTTGATTTTATTTTTTTTTAGATTTAGTTTGTGCTTTTAAATTTCTGTATAGTTACGTACATTAGATCTTAATTAGATTTTTTTTATTAGATTTTAATTTTGATTTTAGTTTGGTTATAAAAAATAAAAAATAAAAAAGGGTTTCATTTAATTAGATTTTGTAAATTTCGTTTTATAGCTTTTAATTTTAGATTTTAATTTAAAGTAATTTAGGTTTTAGTTTAATTTAGTTTTAGAATAGATTTAAATTTTAGTTTAGGATTTTATAGTTACGTATTTCATTTTTTTTTAGATTTTAATTCTGTTATTTTTTAGCTTTAATTTGGTTATATAAAAAAGAAAGAACCAAAAATAAAAATCTTTGTTGTGGAAAATTACTTTTACCATCTTCAGTTGCTTATCACTGCCTATCTTTCACGCTGAGATCTGAGCACAAAACAAATATCTGGTTTCACTGTTGTTAAAGCAATTTATCTCTCTTAGTTTGCTGGATATCTTTATTTGAAGAGCGTTGTGGTTTTACTAGATATTTAAAGTATTGCTCTCTTTATCTGATGATTGTTGTCCGTGGTTCACGTTCTTATATCATCCAGCTAGTAATCATTTAGATCTTCTAAGGCACTGGTCTGCTCAATTCATCGAATCATTTTAGTGCTTATTTCAATCGTGCATCTCGTCTCCAAGCCCAACTGCTTGGCAGTTGGCCTCCATCTTTTCCAGGGACTACCCCCCTTAGCCGCGGGAGACAGGCTTAAACGGAGAGACCGGGGATCAGAGTGACAGCCCCCGGTCTGAGCATTGTCGTGCCAATCTGCGCGACAACATTTTTTGGCGCCGTTGCCGGGGATAGAGTTTTTCTGTCCTTGGTTCTTGCTTTTCAAGCTTTTCTGTGCTTAACTTCTTGTTCAAGTGGCGACTCCACTTCCTATATTATCTACAAGAGTGTACACTAGAAGACATCCAAGCAGTCTGTGCAATCCTACTCCTGATCCTGAAAAGGTTTATAGGGTGCGATCACACAAACTCGCTTCTCGTACACTTCTTGGAAATCTTGGACAAGAAGCCCTCTCCGATATTCATTTGCTCTTTAAAGGTCAAGTTAGGCGCAACACCATGAGTATGTTGGGTCCTTGTGATTTTTCTAACATTCCTGGAGCCCCCAATGATATTCCATCTGTTGGGATAGACAAATTGCCTAGCTTTCATGGAGATAATGCCATTACTGTTAATTCCCATTTGCGAGATTTCAACATATGGATGGCTAAGTACGCTAGATCTCCTGATTTTGATCATGAGGATGTCAGGATGACCCTTTTTATCTTGACTCTAGGAGGTGATGCTCATGACTGGTTTACAGAAAAACCTCCTAATTCTTTTAACTCTTTACAATCAATCATTAATTCATTTAGAGAAAGATATGGAGATAAAAGAGAGGGACGACATCTTGTAAGAGCTCTTACTCTTATGAGAAAGAGAGAAGACGAAACTGTTGAGGAATTTAATAGAAGGTTTAATAGCATTATTAGAGAATTACCTCAAGACTATAAACCTTCGGATAAAACTCTCCAAGATTTTTATATTGATGCCTTTGGTCCTGAGCCATCTTATGAGTTAAGGCGTGCTAAACTTACTGATTATCGAGCTTGCCAAACCTTAGCTGTAGAGCTTGAGAAGGACAAGGCAGCTTCTGGGAAGTCTGAAATCCCAGGGTTTGATAGGGCTGCTACGAAACTAAAGGAACCTAAGGGAAAAGCAGCCCAAGAGCCAGAAAGTGAGCTTGTTCTTAAATTGCTTCAAAAAATTGAAACCATGGAAATCAATCATAATAAGGAGATAAACACTTTGCAGAATAGGTTAATTCAAATGGAAAGAGCGCAACCGCAAAATTTTCAGCCTCGAAATAATAATAACAGAAATAGTAACTGGCAAAGAAAAGGTCAATCTAGTGAGCAAAGGCCCCCTAATCCGCTAACCAACCTGGTGGATGATGCTCCTCCTTACTGTTGTGCTTGTGCTGATTTTCACGAAGAGTCCTCCTGTCCCATTATCAGAAGACTTCTCGATAATGGAATGCTTGGGACAAGTGAGCAAATAAACGTAGTAGGGAGCAAGTTTCCTTTGCCCATGAATGATTGGATAGAGGTTAGGGAAAGGAGCTATGATGTTGTGGATCCTAAATCTGCTTTTGGTATAAATAACCTTGAAAACGAAGATGACATTTTGGCCGGGTTATATGGTGAGAAACCCTCTCCTGAGAAAATTCTGGAAATTGCTAGAGATAAGGGTTTAACATACCAGAGAAGGGATAAAGATCAGAGCGGGAATCAAATTCCTCCTCGAACTTTAAGCCCTGGTATAAACTCTGGAATAGATGTCGATTTGGGGAATTGGTTTAATAATGCTAAAATCTGGGTTCCCGTGTCTGAGATCGCTAAGATCCCTTCCCAAAGGGACAAGTTACTTAAAGCAATTCAGGGTCCTCAAGTCAACGTTTCTCAGCAGAAGATTCGTGAGGTTGACTATCATGATGCTCCTATTTATCTGCAAAGCGTAGATGCTGATAACAAGGATCATCAACCCTTCTTTATCACCTTATTAGTCAATGGGTATAAATTGAATAACTGCATGTTGGACTCAGGCGCATCTGCTTGTGTTATGACTAAAAGGGTTATGGAACAGCTTAACTTAAGAGTTTCCAGACCCTACTATAATATATGCGCCATGGATTCTAAGAAGATCGAAGTACATGGTTTAATCAAGGATTTGGAAGTTCATCTTTCGGTCTACCCAGACATCATGGTGGTTATGGATATTGTTGTCGTTGATGTACCTGATGCTTGGGGTATGCTGTTATCTAGAAAGTGGGCCTCTGATCTAGGGGGAAGCATTCAGATGAATTGGTCATATGCTATGATTCCTTCTCCTAGCGGTGAGGGTTTCGTTAGGCTAAATAGAGAGCCTGAGAGGAAATTTCATGTTGAAGATCCTAAGAAGCCTCGTAATGAAATAATTAGAGAACAATCTGACATCGGGAACTATGCTATCATGTCCAATTTCATAATTCCTCCCGATGATGAGATTAAAGATCTTAGGGATGAAGTCTGGTATATGTATTTTGATGGTGCGTCCTCTAGTCATGGTAAAGGTGCGGGAGTTGTGCTTAAATCTCCCCTTGGTCACGTATTCAAGTTTGCCTATCGTTTAGAATTTGAAGCAACCAACAATGTTGCTGAATACGAAGCTATGTTGTTGGGTCTTGAATTGGCCAAGGCTTTAAGGGTTAAATTGCTTAACATCAAGGGGGATTCCGATCTGGTTATCATGCAGCTTAAAAGCAAATTCACATGTAGAAATCAGAGATTAAGAAACTATCGGAATGCTGTGTGGGATACTATGGAGCACTTCGATGCCCTTAACCTTGAAGCAATCCCTAGAGGGCTAAATAGTTTGGCGGATGAGCTTGCCGTAGCTGCTACCACTTTCCAGTTGTCTGACGATTTGATTAACGAAAAAATTAAGGTGGAAGTAATATTCAGACCATCTGTTCCAGACAATTCCGAGCATTGGCAAGTTTTTAATGATGAAAAACAAGTCGTTCGTTTTCTCAATCGTTTGGATGAGTTTGAGGATTTCCGGATAGTTTCTGGCGAGGATGGTTCTTTAGATCATGGACATATCATAAACCCTACTCCCAGAAATGTAGTTGCCTTAGAGCAACACTTTGATCGGCATGATGCCACGAAGCTGAGAGAAGAAGACAAGTTGGATCCAGGCGAGTACCTTGAAGTTAACATTGGTACTTTTGAAAATCCGAAAATGGTTAAAATCGGTAAAGGCACTAGTCTGGAGGAAAGGAAAAAGTTAACTGATTTACTTCGTGAATACCGAGATGTTTTGGCTTTTTCCTATGATGAGCTGAAGGGCTATAGGGAAGATATCATGGAGCATACTATTCCCTTAAAGGACGAAAATGCTAAACCCTTTCGGCAGAAACTTAGGCAGATTAATCCTAAGTTGGCCCCCCTGGTCCAAAAAGAGCTTGCGAAGATGCTTTCAGCAGGAATCATCGCTCAAACTAGGCATTCGACATGGTGTTCGAATTTGGTGATTGTCAGGAAGAAGAATGGTACAATAAGACTTTGTGTCGATTTTAGAAACCTCAATCTAGCGTGCAAAAAAGATAATTACCCTTTGCCAAAAATGGAAACTTTGTTGCGAAGAGTAACTAGGTCTGGAATGATGTCATTGCTAGACGGTTTTTCTGGGTATAATCAAGTTTGGGTCAAAAAGGAAGATCGACACAAGACCACGTTCACAACACCATGGGGCACTTTTGAATACATCAGAATGCCATTTGGGTTAACAAACGCTGGAGCTACTTTCCAGAGGGCCATGGACTATGCCTTTAAAGGGTTAATCGGAAAAATTATTGAAATATATCAAGATGATCTTACTGTTTTCTCCAAAAATGGTATCAGTCATATAGATCATCTTAGGCAAGTTTTCGATAGATGTAGAGAATATGGAATTTCTTTGAATCCGGCTAAGTCTGTTTTTGGGGTAACTGAAGGGAAATTACTCGGTCATATCATTTCTAAGGAAGGAGTCAAGATCGATCCCGAACGAGTTGAAGCAATTCAAAAGATTCCTCTCCCGCATAACCTCAAGTCCCTTCAGTCTTTCCTTGGAAAGATAAATTTTATCAGAAGATTCATCCCAAATTATGCAGAAATAGCTAAGCCCATTCAAGGTCTTCTGAAGAAAGATGCGAAATTTGTCTGGCAAGAAGAGGGCAAAAGGGCTTTCCAAGAAATCAAGTCTGCTATCGCGAAAGCTCCTGTCCTTGTTAGTCCTGATTACTCCAAGAATTTCATGATTTTTTCTTTCGCTTCTGAAGATACCATTGCCGGTGTCTTGCTTCAAAAGAATCGAGATGGTCATGAGCAGCCTATTGCTTTCATGAGTAGAGCACTTCAAAACTCCGAGTTGAAGTACAATACCATGGAAAAGTAGGCCTACGCCCTGGTCAAGTCTCTCAAACATTTTAAAACTTATGTGGGTTATTCTAAGATCATTGCTTTCGTCCCACATTCTGCTGTTAAGGACATATTAACTCAAACTGATTGCTTAGGGACTCGTGCTAGGTGGGTTACTAAGATACAGGAGTACGATTTAGAAATCAAACCCACCAAGCTGATTAAGGGCCAGGGTTTAGCTCAAATGTTAACGGAAAGTAATGAGAAGACTCTTGGTTTGTTCTGCCTTGACGATCTATCTTCGCCGGAATTAAGAAGGTTAGCGGAGCATGAATGGTATAAGGACATAGTCTACTACTTGACAAATCTTTCATGTCCTAACCATTTAGTCGCTCATAGGAGAAGGGCTCTTAGACTAAAGGCCACTAAGTATTGCCTTATGAAGGATGGCCTTGGATGGAGAAATCCTGAGGGCATAGTGCTTAGGTGTGTTGACGATGTTGAGTCCAAAAGATTAATTTCAGATTTTCACTCAGGATTTTGTGGTGGTCATTATGCTGCTAGAACTACTGCCCACAAAATCCTGAGAGCTGGCTATTATTGGCCTTCGATTTTCTCTGATGTGCACAAGTTTGTTAGAACGTGTCAAGCCTGTCAACTGTTCACTGGGAAGCAGAAGCTTGCTGCCCTTCCTCTACAACCTGTTATTGTAGAGGCACCTTTTCAGCATTGGGGTCTGGACTTCATAGGGAAGTTCCATGAAAATTCTAGCAATGGCTACTCTTGGATTTTGACTGCTACTGATTATTTCACTAAATGGGTTGAAGCCATTCCTACTAAGAATTCCACTAAAAAGGTGATTATGGATTTCATTGAGAATAATATCATTACTAGATTTGGTGTCCCCGCTAAAATCACTACTGACAATGCCAAGGCTTTCAGTTCTTCAGAGTTTACATCTTTTTGTTTCAAATATGGCATTGTCTTATCTCATTCGTCGAATTACTATCCTCAGGGTAATGGTTTGGCTGAATCAAGCAATAAAAATTTCATAACCATTATCAAGAAAATAGTAGGAGATAACAAGAAGTCTTGGGATAGCAAAATCAAGTATGCTTTGTGGGCAGACAGAATTACTAAGAAGAAATCTACTGGTAAATCTCCCTTTGAATTGGTTTATGGCTTGGATGTTACCTTACCTGTGCACCTAAAATTGCCAGCCTATCAGCTTCTCCAAAATTTCTCCACTGATAAAGATGTTGTTCAGAATAGGATAGATCAGATTGTGGAGTTAGATGAGACTCGTCGGACAGCTTTTGAAACTATATGTAAAAATCAATCTAATATTAAGAAAAGCTTTGATAAATGCTCTAGATCTAGATCTTTGCAGGTTGGAGATATGGTTTTACTTTGGGATCGCAAAAATGAAAAAACCAGGAAAGCACAAGAAGTTTGACAGCTTGTGGCTGGGACCATACATCATTAGAGATATAGCTGGACCAAACTCATTCCACTTGAGCAGATTAGATGGTGAACCACTTCATCTACCAGCGAACGGCCAAATGCTCAAGCTGTTCTTCAGAGATGATATCTGATGCCATGGGGGCATCTTTTGTATTGTATTTCTATCCCTACTCCTTGTCTTTTCAGCATTTTATTTCTTTTTTTAGATTTAGATTTACTTTTCATGTTTTTAGTTAGTTAATAAATGAAGAGCTTTTATCTTTCCTGTGCTTAATGTATGTGATGATTTTGGAATGGACGCTACTTATTTTTGTTCGTGTGTTGTATGGATGCAGATTCTGGATTCTCACATTCCTACCAGTGCAGCAACGTGTCCCCAAGTAGAGCCAGATGTTGACCACTACCGGTCAACTACCCATGCAGTGCACTTCCTTTCTTTTGGCAGAGAGGGGTAGTTCCTGAACGACGTGTCCGTGCCAGCCTACAGCCATCAGCAGCCTGATCATTTTTGTTGTAAACCCAGTCTGCATGTATGAATTGTAAATAATCTAAGCAGATCAGAGTCATGTATGTAAAATTGCCTAGGTGGACCTAACTTTCTAATGACGATCTGCGTCCTGGGAGGTTTTTAGTCTCACCGATCCATGGATCGGCAGAGTTTTCCTTCAAACCCGACCCCAAAGCCGGGATGCATTTTGTTATTAGGACTTTAGGAGAATCCTAGCATGTTAATCTGCTAGATTATAGTTGTCGCAGAACTGGGTGTTCTATGAGGGTCTGTACTAAGTGGGTCCATCCCTTTGAGATGTAAATGATGAAATGTGTTTTGAGGGTTGAGAATGTTGTAAATCCCCTCATGAGTCCTAGGTCCTAGGTCCTAGGTGATGTTTCCAACGGCTTGGTTTGATGATCCATTTCAAAATAAAAATAAAATAAAATAATTAAAAAAAAAAAAAAATTAAAAACCCTAAGCAATAAAAATAATAATATTTTTGTGAGCACATGCAAAATATCTTTTTTAAATAAAATCGACGGATGAGATCAAGAGATGTCTTGATCCTCATCAACGGTCGAGATCAGTTCTACATGGATCACCCAAACTAGCTGTTGGGATCATTTCCCTCATATAGGGTCTTAGGGGGTCATTTTACAGGTTTATCTGATCTGTGAAGTCTGTACTGAGAAAGCTCTCTTGTAATCTGATTTTCTGATTAATAAAAAGACTTTGGGGTTCAAACTAGCTGGTGTTACTCTCTGGGATTTGCTGTGAAATTTTTGCTTCTCTGTATATTTCAGTTTTCAGCAGTTAAAATAGTTGTTTTTCAGAGCATTGTGAGTACAGGTATCTCGCTCACGTGCTAGGGTTTGAATGTTGTAGTGTTTCTGGAAATATGGCAGGGATCTCCATCATTTCTTGAAATCTAGCAGCATTTCTCGCCCTCTTCGCTGATGTTTGCTTGAGGTGTGCAGGGAAAATTTAGGTGAAGGGTATTTGTGGGCGTTTGGGGAAGTTCTGGGCTGAGCCAGCCGACTCCCACAGGCTGTTTTGTGCAGAGCCCAGCTGATTGTGCCCTGGGTTAATCATTTGAAATTTATTTTCTGTTTTTACATGAGATATTTTTCTTTATTTTCACAGTAAAGTTCAAATTTATGATATATTGAAAATGTTACTGCAATCATGGTTAAATCTAGCTGTTCTAGAGCTGTAAAATTTTGAGTTTAGGCGAATTTTAAAGGGTTTTACGGCAAAATTTTGTGTATCTGCCAAATTTCTTTTTTTTTGCATATATCTGCTAAGATCTTGTTGTCTCTCCTTCAGGGTTGCCGTACTGTTGTCCTGAAAATAAAAGCGTTTCTGAGGAATTGGCATAGGGGTGAACTGTTTCGATTCAAATCAAAGTCTGGCAACTGCTCAGGTGAGTTCTAAAACATTTTACAAGTTCTTTTTATTTTCTGTTGGTAACACGGATCATCGTATCATTATACGTTCGAGCCCACTCCTCAGGACCCTCAAACGCATAGCCTGTGTGGTTTCTTTTTGTTTTGCGATTTTCCTTGATCCATCTGCGTGGGCATCAAAACCTTGTGCAAGCTGTCAAAACGCCCTCCATTTGAAATATACTCAGGCTCCTCAATCTCTGGTCTTGTTGCTTCCAATCGTCAGTCAGACGCATAGTCGAAACTTACCCCAGCCTGCATCTCCGTGTCTAAACCTGAATCGTATTACAAGTTTGCTTTACGCCAACCAGGTCACGTGCATCCCTTTTGTAAGATCACCGATGTTCGTTGATTATAACTGCGTATAATCATTTCTGCCCAGCGTGTTTTCATTTTGAGCCTCTACCTGCCCAGATCAGGTGAAAAATCCTCAAGCCGTGCATCGATTTCCCCGTTTTTTTTTTCTTGTGCAGATAAGGCAGCGTATTATCGGTCTCATGCATTAGCATTTTTTTCCCTTGATTTTCCCTGGTTTTCCGTCGTTTGCTTAAGCTCTCCTTTGGCTGGGCGTAGTCACAGTTTCGGCCCTTTGAAATCGCTGTTTGATCCTGTCTATCAGCGTGAAGGTATGCGCATTTCATTTTGTTTTGCATAGCTGCAGTCCTAGGTTTCTCGCTGCCGTCTCCTGTGCCCATCGAGGTATTCCTTCACACATCCAGTTTTCTCTTTCGGCGTCGAGATTGGTCACGGTATTTCCGACATTCACAGCATTTTTTTTTTTTTAAAACAGCGTGCCTTGGTCTCAGCCAAACTTGGTATACATTTGGCGTAGAGCATACTAGGGTAATCATAATTTTTTAGTTACGTTTTGTGATTTCTTTTTTTTTGTTGTTTTAATATATTTTATATATATATATGTTAGTGTTTAAAATTTTTTAACAATTTCATTTCTTCAGGAATATTTCTAAGATTAGGGTTTTTTCCTTCTAATGATTTTTTGTGTTTAAATTTGATTTAGATTAGTTTTTAAAATATATATATATATAATATATAAAGAAAAAAAAAAAAAATAAAAAAAAAAAAAAAAAAAAAATCATTAAAAGGCTGATTAGGGTTATAGTTTAGTTTAGGTTTAAATTTAAATTTTAGAGTAAAAATAGAATTTTGCTAATTAAAAGAATAAAAAAAAAAAAAAAAAAAAAAAAAAAAAAAAAAAAAAACATAAAAAATTTCTTTGTTGTGGAGAATTACTTTTACCACCTTCAGTTTGCTTATCACTATGTATCTTTCACGCTGAGATCTAAGCACAAAACAGATATCTGGTTTCACTGTTGTTTAAAGCAAAATTTATTTCTCTTAGTTTGCTGGATATCGTTATTTGATGAGCGTTGTGGTTTTACTAGATATCTAAAGCATTGCTCTCTTCATCTGATGATTGCTGTCCATGGTTCATGTTCTTATATCATCTTGCTAGTAATCATTTAGATCTTTTAAGGCACTGGTCTGCTCGATTCATTGAATCATTTTAGTGCTTATCTCAATCGTGCATCTCGTCTCCCAGCCCAACTGTTTAGCAGTTGGCCTCCATCACCTTACAGGGTCTACCCCCCTTAGCCGTGGGAGACAGGCTTAAACGGAGGGATCGGGGATCAGAGTGACAGCCCCCGGTCTGAGCGTTGTTGTGTCAATCTGCGCGACAACAACTGCTATCTTCTTTGCCTTCAACTTCCGAAGGATTTTCAGACCAGCAATAAGAGCTTCGTATTCTGCCTCATTATTTGAACAATCAAATGCCAATTTGTAAGAACATACCCGTACCTTGCTTG